>PVJC01035168.1:0-18384 GCA_004026665.1 Murina feae
AAATTTAATCGATGAAAGCTTTTTATATTTTTTAATTAAATCTTTATTGTTTAGATTATTACAGTTGTTACTCCCCCCACCATAGCTCCCCTTCATCTGTTCACAGCCCACCCTCTGCCCTAACCTCCCCACCACTGTTCTCATCCATAGGTATACGATTTTTGTCCAGTTTCTTCCTGCACTCCCCACACTCCTTTCCCCCGCGAGAATTGCCAGTCCACTCCCTTTCTATGCCCCTGATTCTATTCTATTCACCAGTTTATTCTGTTCATCAGATTTTTTATTCACTTGATTTTTAGGTTCACTTATTGATAGATAGGTATTTGTTGTTCATAATTTTTATCTTTACCTTTTTCTTCTTCTTCCTCTTCTTAAAAGATACCTTTCAGCATTTCATGTAATACTGGTTTGGTGGTGGTGAACTCTTTTAGCTTTTTCTTATTTGTGAAGCTCTTTATCTGACCTTTAATTCTGAATGATAGCTTTTCTGGGTAAAATAATCTTGGTTGTAGGTTCTTGCTAGTCATCACTTTGAATATTTCTTGCCACTCCCTTCTGGCCTGCATGGTCTCTTTTGAGAAATCAGCTGACAATCATATGAGTACTCCCTTGTAGGTAACTAACTGTTTTTCTCTTGCTGCTTTTAAGATTCTCTCTTTGTCTTTTACCCTTGGCATTTTAATTATTATGTGTCTTGGTGTGGTCCTCTTTGGATTCCTTTTGTTTGGGGTTCTCTGCACTTCCTGGACTTGTAAGTCTATTTCTTTCACCAGGTGGGGGAAGTTTTCTGTCATTATTTCTTCAAACAGGTTTTCAATATCTTGCTCTCTTCTTCTGGCACGCCTATATTCAGATGTTGGTACGCTTGAAGTTGTCTCAGAGGCTTCTTATACTATCTTCATATTTTTGGATTCTTTTTTCCTTTTGCTTTTCTGGTTGAGTGTTTTTTTCTTCTTTGTATTTCAAATCTTTGACTTGATTCTTGCGATTCTCTAGTTTACTGTTGGATCTCTGTATAATATTCTTTATTTCAGTCAGTGTATGCCTAATTTCTAGTTGGGCCTTTTTCATATCCTCGAGAGTCTCACTAGATTTATCGAGGGTCTCACTAAATTTATCGGCAATTTGTAGAAAATTTTTGAAAAACCTTATAACTGTAGTTTTGAACTCTATATCCAGCAATTTTCTTTTCTCCATTTCTGTCATTTGTGACCTGTCTCTTTGTCTCCACATTTTGGCTGCTTCCCTGTGTTGATATAGGACACCCTGTGCTAGGTGTCCTATAAGTCCCAATTATCTGAGGTGTACACTCTTGGTGCACCCCTTTGTGGGTTTTGTGCACAGTCTTGTTGTAGTTAAGCCTTGATTGTTGTAGGTATCACTGGGAGGAATTGATCTCCAGGCCAATTGGCTGTGAGAATCAGCTGTGTCTGCAGTGGGAGAACTTCTGTGCTGGAGACACCCTTATGGGGCAAGATTTGCTTCAGTGGGGCTTTGGTGCTCACTGAATCTGCCCCCTGAGTGTGTCCCTTATAGATCTGAGGAGTTGTAACCTGGATGGCCCCACTCTGACCACTGGGTACACTGACTCTTAGATCTCTAAGGAGGTGCTAATTAGCCTCTGCCTGAGGCTACCCAGAAGGAGCTATGGAGAGATCTGCAGATTCCTCTTCTTTTTTTTTTTTTTTCTGTACAGATGTAATAGGACTTTATTTTTAAGGAAAATTCTTTCAGCCATTGATTATAGAGCCATTTCTTAGTAATCTTTTTCTTCCCACCTAGGTATCTGAAATACAACATGTTTAGGATAATGCCAAAATAAGAATCACTGGTTCATCATCTAGGGAATAAAACATACTTAACTGCTTGACACTTTATTGAATGCAAAGAGAGATTAAATGTCTTTGCCTTCCTGGTAGAGCTGAAGCAGGAGCCCACTGGTTATCCAAGTCTGGCAACCATGACAGTGAATGACTGGTATGATCAGCATCGGAAGTTGGAAGATTCCTCTTCTTTGTTTGGGGTTTGGAGGTGCCCAGATGAGGCCCAGCTTTGAAGCAATGCAAGCTGCTGTGGGACCTTGGGCCTTCTTTTGGATGTTCTGGGTCTTTCTAACCCAGTCACAGTTTGTTAGGTAATTTCAGATTGCAAAGGGTTAGACCATTCATATGCAAAAGCCTCTGAAGGCAGCTTGGGTGGGCAGGGTCTCAGGGAATCAATAAGGCAGAGCAAACAGCTATGGCTAATCCTCAGCCCAGCCCTAAGAGGCTCCTGGTCTCAGTGTCCCACAGTAACCACTGCAAGCACCTCTGAGAGAAAGCCACCCTTGAGTTCTGCCTGATGCCAGACAGTCCAGTTTCTCCCTGTAGTGTCTGGGTCCCCAGAGACTTGCCTGGAAGTGGAGTTCAGAGTAGTTAGGAGCTTGTGCCTTCCTCCCGATTTAAAGGACAACCGCATCATCAGTTGCCAGCCCTTTCCGTGCACATCCATACCTCGCACTTTACTTCCGCACCTTCTCTGAGTCTCAGTGTGCTTTTCTCTTTCCTTCTAGTTGTAGAATTTCCACTCAGCCAGCCTTCCTGTGGTCCTGGATGCTATCTGTTTTGTCTTTTAGTTGTATTTTTGAAGTGGTTGTGCAAGGCAGTAATTTCAGGTGTTAACCTATGCTGCCTTCTTGGTTTTCTTCCTCTATTAAACTTCTTAAATGTCATCAAAGCATGGATAAGTACAATGTGGCATGTGCATTATTATAAGAATATTATCAAGTCATTACATGTTTCTTTTGAAAGAATATTTGAAGAAATGAGGAAATGCTTATGGTGTAATGAAGGGGGAAATCAGGTTGCAAAGAAATTCTATATATAATTTGATTCAAATTTTATTTTCAAAAATTAAATATTATAAGAATAAGATAAAAAATATGGATGTAATAATAATAATGATGATTTCTGGTAGTGTGGTTAAAGGTAATATCTTTTTTATTTACATGTACATTATATTAAATTAATATCACAGTTGCTTTTTTAAAAATATTTTTAATTGATTTTCAGAGAGAGAGGTGGGAGAGGGAGAAAAACATTGATCAGTTGCCTCTTGTACACACCCATACCAGGACCAAACCCGAAACCTGGGCATGTGCCCTGATCAGGAATTGAACCGATGACCTTTTGGTATATGGGATGATGCACAACCAACTGAGCCACACTGGCCAGGGAAACATCACAATTGCTTTTTAATGTCATTACATTTCTTCGGTAGCATTGTTGCTGGAGAGTAATATTCTCCTATTTTTAGGCACTTAGGAAATTTCCAGTTGGTATAGCAACTTTGTTCATGCAGTTAGCATTGTGAATTTTCCTAGTATAGATTCCCAGAAGTGGAATGATTATGTCAGGGAGCTTAAGCATTTTAAAGTCTGTTTATACATGTTACTCAATTAAGTTGCTTTCCATAAGGATTTTAACTGTGGTGCATTTTAAGATTATTTTAGAAATCTTACTTTCGTGTCTCAATGTAATTCTATCAGATGTTGAATAGTAAATGTCTAGTTTGACTAAATTAATTCCAACTATTATATATGCAGTGAAATGCATTTAATATGTGATGCATAATTTTCCAATATTTTGCATGTTGTTGAAGATAAATTATTGGTCATTGAGTACAATTAGCAGGCAAAATACAATATTGAAATTTTGTCTTATTTCTGTTTGGTTGGGGTATTACACCATTTACACATTTCTACCCTTAAAAGAAAAAAAGGGAAATAAGGATAATTTTCACTCCTGCCTGTTGTTTACCAGTGTACCTCAATTAACCTAGTACTTAAAATATATTGAATGTAAGCAACTTACTACATGTTCTGAAAGTTATTTCTCAAATGTAAATTGAATTCTGTCCTGTCTTTTTTCAGGATCCAGTGAAAGATGGTGAGGCAAAGATCAAGGCCGACTATGCACAGCTTCTTGAAGACATGCAGAATGCATTCCGTAGCCTGGAAGATTAGAACTGTGATTTTTTCCTTCCCTTTCCTCAGCAATCTCTCACATGTGTATATTTTCCTAAATTTCCCATCTCAAACCTTTTGCTGCTTTATTGTGCGGCTTTCAGACTAGTGCAGCTTTATGCCTGTTATCATTTGTTTCCCTGTTTATTTTGTAGGTCTTACACAAAACATTCCTTTGTTCCAGTGTTCCTTTCTCCAAAGTGGTGAATGTAGAAAATAGGATATACAATGGCTACACTACTGTAAATTTGTATGTAGGCTGACGTCCCTCCTTGTCCTAGGTTTGCCCTTGCCTCATCGCCACTAAATTTAAACAAGACTACTACATGTACTGTCTTTGCAGTGAATTGGGAATGTAAGGTCAGATTTCTTTACATTGTGACAGGTTCTTTATGAAATGATTTGATATCTACATGGCAACTTTATTTGCAGCTTAGTGTTTTGCTAAGTAACTGCTTTGCAGGAAACATTTGCCTTTTTAATAACACAAATGATTAATGTTTCAGTTTTGCATTGCTTCCCCAGCATAAATCAGGAATATTTATGGGGAACTGTTAGGAACTATGTTGTTTTTAAAATGGGCATTTTGGGGGGCTCAGCATAATATATGGATCAGTACCCTCTAAAAAAGTGAAAAATGAGCCAGATGGTCAAATTTAGATTAACATCGTCTTGTTAAAGCTTATTTTGTCTCACTAGGAAAAATTCAGTATCAAGGACTATTCTGCATTATTAGGAAAGTCTTTTTAAAATTACATTTAGCCCTGACCAGTTTGGCTCAGTGGATGGAGCGTCGGCCTGCGGACTGAAGGGTCCCAGGTTCGATTCTGGTCAAGGTTATTACTATAAAAAATAAATAAAATAAAATTACATTTAGAACAATCACCAAGAACTTGATCCCCATTACATCCTTTTTCTTTTCCTCAAACATCTTAGAAGCCTGAGCTTCTAAGAATCATGTGGCAGTGTGATAACAGTCAAGTGTCACAAAGAAGATATTTAGTTAAAAGCTGTTTGCACATTTAAGGACTGGCTGGGCTATCGTGATTCTTGGGACCAGAGTGGCATTATGTTTTTTCAAGATAATAGTGTGTGTCACATGTTCACATGTTTGTTTGCTTATTTAATTTTTGAACAACCAGTTTACTCATTATAGAAAATACTTTCTTTCATGTGGGTTTTGATTCATTTGCTCACAAGAGTCCTCAGAATATCTGTAGCCATAGCAGCATAACAGTTTCCATTTGGTTTAATAGGGATGAAATTGATTCTCGTACCTGCTGATAGCAGAATCTGAGTCAAGTGGAAAAAGATCATTTCTGTGTGTCCTTTAAGTATTTGTACAATAAGGCACACCACAGAACAGCTGAGAGCGACAGTTTCCCATTAACTCTTTCTGACTGACAATGCTGGCACCATTCCTCCCTCTTTGGGAGAGGAAAGGGCATGTGAACGTGTCTAACAATCTCAACTACCCCAATGTAATAGCATAAATCAAGTATTTATTTTGTGCCTTAATGTGTTATTTAAATTTTCAGATAATGTAATTCTTTTGGTCTGGTCAGGAAAGATGCAGGCAGTAGAGAATTCAGCTGTAGCTTTTTAAATCCTTGCAAATTGCATGTTTTTACAGTTCAGGACAGGTATTCTTCCATACAACATTTTATAACCTTTCAGAATAATGGAAGATAAAAAATTTGCAATGATTTGTTGAGGTGTGGACTTAAAATGGTGCTGCTTAATCAGTTGGCTTCCAATGTGGCCTCCTACCCAGAAGCCCTATGACCTGTGGAAATTAAAATAATTTCAAAAACTTTCTTTTCTACCTTAAATTTACCAACAAACTAGGATTGTGATGGGAAGGAATGATAGGATGAAGCAAGTTTGACCAAGTTTTTCTTTCTTTTTTTGTTTTGTTTTTGTTTTTGTAGTTGTGAATTGCAGTATACATTCTTACTACTTTTTAAGAATGTTGATGTGTGGGTGTGAAAATGCTAGAGAAACTATGCTCAGATATTCATTTTAAGTGTCTCTTCACCTATATGTTGTAGACTTCAGATTGGTCACTGATCATATTTCTTTAGTAAGAATGTGTTAAAATTGCAACAATCTTTTAAAAATGATGCAGTTCTGTATTTATTGTGCTGTGCCTGGTCCTAAGTGGAGCCAGTTAAACAAGTTTCTTATGTATTTTTCCAGTGTTAAATCTCACACATTGTACCCTTTAGAAATTTCCTTCTATCCTAAAGAATGAATAGAAGAGATCATATATATATATATATTGCCTCCTCATCCTTGAGATTTCATTCTCTTTATGTGAAAAGTTGTGCATAATTGTTAAAATCTATGAAAGAATAAAAGTGGATTTAAATTAACCTTTTCTATGTGTGTATATGTGTAGTTAGAAAACATGCCACCTTGTTTATTTTGATGATGTTTTCAGAATGATTTTTAAATATTTTATTTCTTCTTTTCTTTATAGATTGTTACTTAAGATAATGAAATTGGGAACTGGGGCTCTCACTATAGACTGCAAAAAGTCCTGTAATCACATACACTATGAATTGGAAATGTAGTACACAAAATCCCATACCATTCTGAATATTGTTTTAAATTGAAGAAGTAAATGGTTTGTAAAATACACTTATAAATTTAAAAAGATAGTGGTACTTATTTCTGTTTTTGGTAAATGTAATTCAAATTTTGCAAGCCAAATTAAGATTCAGTCTAGCAACATGTTAGTTGGTACATATTTTATTTTCTTACATGTATTTTTAAAAAATATGTTTTTGTTAATTTCAGAGAGAGGGAAAGAGAGACAGAAACATCATTAATGAGAGAGAATCATTGATTGGCTATCTCCTGCACGCCCCTTACTGGAGATCAAGCCCTCAACCTGGGCATGTGCCCTGACTGGGAATCGAACTTTGACTTCCCAGTTCCTGGGTCAACAGCTCAACCCCCTGAGTCACACTGGCTGGACTCCTTACATATATTTTTAACAATTCCCAAGGAAGTAAAAAAGCAGTGTGGAGTGAACAATTCTATTACTATTAAATGCCAAGGTTATGTAGAGAGAAATATTTAAAAATTCATGAGAAAGCTTGTTATAGAATGTTTGAGTAATTTTGTTGTTGTTAATCCTCACCCACGGACGGATATTTTTCCATTGATTTTTTTTTTTTTTTTTTTTTTTTTAGAGAGAGTGGAAGGGAGGGGGAGATACAAAGAGAAAGAGAAACATTAATGTGAGAGAGACACATCGATTGGTTGCCGGCCACATGCGCCCCTACCAAGTACGCACCTTTGACTGGAATTGAACCCGGGATCCTTCAATCCATGGGCCAGCACTCTATCCACTGAGCCAAACTGGATAGGGCTGTTTGGACAATTTTTAGTCTAATTGATAATATCCCAATATCTTAGTTTTAATGTATTGCTATAATATAAGCACGAAGAAGAGAACCAATTTCCCCAAGTGGGATGTGATAAAATTCCACTGAAGTTGTTCTAAGGGCTTCTTGTAGTTTGAGTTTCCCAGAAGTTGAGTCAGACGGTTAATATTTGACTGCAGGCAATTTATTTAGGAGGTAACCGTAGGAAACACTATTAGACTAGTAGAGAATTGAAACAGTTGAAGGAAGCCAATAAGAGTGTTCATTATCGAGCCAGTCAATTATTGAGAACAATTCTGCCATGGAGTTCTAGCTCTGAGCAAGTGAAGAATATGAATCTCAATTTTCCCACCTGGGATGCATGGGAGCTAGAGTACTTTCATCAGTTATTGACAGCCAGCTCCTGTCAATCATTCATGGGATGCTGTTTCCATAAAGACAATGCCCAGGACATGCATACAGGAAGATCAGACAGTGGTGGCTCCAGAAAGCCCTCTGTAAACAGGTGCAAATTGGTGTGCACTGAAATGGTAGTCATAGCCAAAGAAATTTGTATAGGGCACTACTAGCAACTGCTTTAGGTTCCTTAAGGAAGATGACTTAAGTAACTGAAAAGCCATTGTTGCCTGGCCAGTGTGGCTCAGGGGTTGACTATCAATCTATGAACCAGGAGGCCATGGTTTGATTCTCCATCAGGGCACATGCCCAGGTTGTGGGCTCCATCCCCTATAGGGGTTGTGTAGGAGTCAGATGATCAATGGTTCTGTCCCATCACTGATGTTTCTCTCCCTCTCCCTTCCTCTCTGAAACCAATAAAAATATATTTTTTAAAAAAGAAAAGAAAAGCCATTGTTCTGCAAAATAAGGAAGCACCCTCTAAAAGGATCAGGATACTCTGAAAAGTGGTTTGCTTATTTTTTAAAGAGAATCTCTTTAGAGTTTAAATAAATTTTTTGATTGGTTTTTAGAGAGAGAAGAGAAAAAGAGAGAAACATCCAGGTAAAAGAGAAGCGTCAATTGGTTGCCTTCTATACATGTACCAATCCCGACCCAGTATGGAACCTACAAGCTAGGTATCTGCCCTGACCTAAAATTGAACCTTTTTAGTATACAGAGCAACACTCCAACTAACTGAACCACCCAGCCAGGGCTTAAGTGATTTTTTATTTTATTTATTTTTTATTGATTTCAGAGAGGAAGGGAGAGGGAGAGAGAGAAACATCTAATCTAATAAAAGAGAAACCTGAAAACTGACTGCACCTCCGCTATGCCCCAAGCCATGTCCACCAGCCAATCAGAGTGACTATATGTAAATTAACCCAACCAAGATGGCTGCCAACAGCCACAGAGCTGGAGGAAAGCAGGAGGCTTGGTTGCCCTGGCGATGGAGGAAGCCACGCTTCCCTCCTGCCCTGGCTGGCTGTGGCCTCTGCTCAAGGCAACAAAGTTTCAATTATAAAAAATAAATCCCTGATACCTGCTTCCAGCCAGCCTCACTGGGGGCCGTGGCCAGCCTGCAGCCATCAGCCCCTCATGCAGGCTGGCCACACCCACATGGGGTGAGGGTCACTACTGGGGGGCTTGGCGAGCCTGCAAACAGCCATCAGCCACTCAGCCAGACCGGCCAGGCACTCCAGTAGGACCCCCCACCCTGAAGGGGGTGTGGCCATCCTGAAAACGGCCCTCAGGTCCCTCACCCAGGCTGGCCAGGCACCCAGCAGGGACCCCCACCCTGAAGGGGCTGTGCCCAGCCTGAAAACAGCCCTCAGCCCCTCACCCAGGCTGGCAGGCACTCTTCAGAGCAAACCAGCCAGCCCCCACCCATGCACCAGGCCTCTATCCTATATAATAAAAGGGTAATAAGCAAATTGACTAATAGCAGAACAACTGGGAATGACTGATCACTATGACACACACTGACCACCAGGGGCCAGGTGCTCAATGCAGGAGCTGCCCCCTGGTGTTCAGTGCGCTCTCACAGGGGGAACTCGGTGACAAGCCAGGCTGATGGCTGCCAGCACAGTGGTGGTGGTGGGAATCCCGCCTCCTCAGTAGTGCTCAGGATGTCCGACATAGCTTAGGCCTGCTCTTTGCTGGCAAGTGGACATCCCCCAAGGGCTCTCAGGCTGCCAAAGGGATGTCTGACTGCCAGCTTAGGCCCAATCCTCTGGGGAGCAGGCATAAGCCAGCAGGTGGACATCCCCTGAGGGGTCCCAGGCTATGAGACGGCACAGGGACCCCCTGAGTGCACAAATTTTTGTGCACCAGGACTCTAGTTAGTGATAAGAGAGAACCATTGACTGACTGCCTCCTGCATGCCCCACTGGGGATTGAGCCCACAACCCAAGCATAAGCTCTGCCAGGGAATCAAATCATGACCTCCTGGTTCATAGGTCAACACTCAACCACTGAGCCCACAGCAGCCAGGCCTAAAGTGATTATTGATAGGTATATATTTGTTGCCATTTTATCGTTTGTAACTATGTTGCTCTTTTTTTATTATTCTTTTTAGAAAAGACCCTTTAACATTTCTTATAATACTGGTTTGTTCATAATAAACTATAACTTTTTCTTATCTGGAAAGTTCTTTATTTCTCTTTCAATTTTTTAATATTAACCTTATTGGGGTGATTATACGCGCGCGCGCACACACACACACACACACACACACACACACACACACTAGAGGCCCAGCATGCATTTGAAATTGCACAAGGAGACGCCCTGCCTCCTGCCATGTTAGGAGGCACCCTGCGGACTGCTGTGGGAGTCAGGCCAGACTGGCACCGCGGCCAGCCAGGACCCACGCCTGACTCATGCAGTGCCGGCTGCCATGGAGTCAGGCCGGACCCACGCCACGAGTGGTCGGGACCGCGTTTGACTTGTGCAGTGCCGGCTGCCGCAGGAATCAGGCCTGACAGGCATTGCGGGTGGCTGGGACCCACACCTGACTTCTGCCACAGGCCCCCCTTATTTCCCTGCCTGTCTGTCTGCTCCAGGGCTGCCCAAGGTGGTGCAGCCAGCCCCAGGTCTCCCTGGCCCCCCTTGCCTGTTTCCACTCCAGGCTGCTGTTGCTGGGGCTACTGCACTAGCTTGGGCAGGCCCCCCTGTGTCTGTCTGTCTCTGTCTCCACTCCAGGTCTTATCTGCGCACACAACCTCCTCCTGTCTGGTCATGACCTGTTAAGGCGTCCCGACTTAATTTGCATATTACCTCTTTTTGTGTGTGTGTGTTTGTGTGTATATACATATACATGTACATACATACATATATATATATATATATACATGTACATACATATATATATATATTCATGCACGGGGTGGGGGGGCAGTGTCCCTCAGCCCGGCCTGCACCCTCTCCAATCTGGGATCCCTCGGCAGATGTCTGTCTGCTGGTTTAGGCCCTATCTCGCAGGGCCGGCAGGGATCGGGCCTAAACCGGCAGTCAGACATCCTTCTAAAAATCCAGAACCACTGACTCTTAAACACTCAACTGCCTGCTGGCCTGGTCACCCCCAACTGCCCTCTCCTTCCGGCCTGATTGCCCCTAACCCATTGCCAGCCTGATCTCACCCTTAACTCCCTGCCAGCCTGATCTTATCCCTAACTGCTCTCCCCTGCCAGCCTGATTTGCCCCTAACTGGCTCTGCCTCAGCCCCTACCACCATCTCTTATCCAGAAGGAAGTCAGACGTCCAGAAGATGGCTGGTTGACCTAGTCTAATTAGCATGTTACCATTTCATTAGTATGGAAGCCTAAGTGACTGAACGACTGGTTGCTGTGATGTGCAATGAACACCAAGGGGCATATGCTCAACACAGAAGCTGCCCTCCCACAGTGGGAGCGCCACTCAGATGACTGATGGGCATGAGATACAGGGCTCACAGCTGCGAGCCTCTCCAGATCTGGACTGACTAAGCACAAACCCGCGGTAGGAGCAGCAGGGTTGGGATGAGCAGGAGTGGCAGGCAGGAGCAGCAAGTGGTGCTGGACTGCCAATTTAGGCCTGATCCCTGCAGGCCACGCTGAGGGACCCCACCAGTGCATGAACTCATGCACTGGGCCTCTAGTCTATAATAATAAAGCATAATATGCTAATTAGACTGTACTGTCGAACCACTTTACAGATGTCATTCTGGACATCCTTCTGGATAAAGCTGTGGCAGCGGGAGCCAAGGCAGAGGTGATTAGGGGCAATCAGGCAGGAAGGCAGAGGTGGTTAGGGGCAATTAGGCAGGCAGGCAGAGGCGGTAATGGGTGATCAGGCAAGCATTTAGGGTCGATCAAGCAGGCAGGCAGGCCAGCAGTTAGGATCCAGCAGTCCCATATTGCAAGAGGGTGCATGCCAAGCTGAGGGACCCCATCCCCTGCACAAATTTCATGCACCGGGCCTCTAGTTGTGTTATATAATCCTATGTTACATTGTGTGTCCACCACCCAAAATCAAACCTGTCATCATATATTTGACCCCCTTTACCATGTATTCCTCTCTGGTAACCATCATTCTATTGTCTGGGCCTATGAGTTTTTGTTTTGTTTTGTTTTTTTTATTTGTTGATTTTAGTTTTATATACCACATGTGAGTGAAATCATATGGTTCTTAACTTTCTATGTCTGACTTATTTTGCTTATCATGATCTTACAAAGATCCATCCATGTTGTTGCAAATGCCAATATTTCATCTTTGTTTATGGCTGAGTAGTCTTCTGTTGTATATATGTACCACATCTTTTTCTAATCATGTATCAAAGGACACTTCAGTTATTTCCATGCTAGGGGCCCAGTGCACAAAAATTTGTGCACTCAGGAGGTCCCTCAGCCCAGCCTGTGCCCTCTCACAGTCTGGGACCCCTCTGGGGATGTCCACCTGCTGGAATGCCTGACCAGCCTGGGTGAGGGGCTGATGGCTGTTTGTAAGCTGGCCAAGCCCCCCAGTGTGGACCCTCACCCCACTGGGGTGTGGTCAGCCTGGGTGATGGGCTGAGGGCCATTTTCAGGCTTCCCACAGCCCCTTCAGGTTTTGGGCCCCTACTGGGGTGCCTGGGTAGCCTGGGTGAGGAGCTGAGGGGTATTTTCAGGCTGCCCACAGTTCCTTCAGGTTTTGGGTCCCTACTGGGGTACCTGGGCAACCTGGGTGATGGGCTGAGGGCTGTTTTCAGGCTTTTAGGCTGCCCACAGCTCCCATTGACCCAATGTCCCAGCAAGGCCAGCTAGAATCAGGTTTCTGGGGTTTATTTATCTTCTATAATTGATACACTGTTCCTTTAAGCCAAGGCCTAGGCAGGTAATGAAGCCTCCTGTCTGCTTCAGCTTCGTGGCTTCTATAATTGAAAGAATATTGTCTTAGTAGACTCGCCCAGCCGGCCTAGGCAGACAGTTTACTCCTGGTGCAAGGGAAGCCTGCTGTTTACTCTAGCTCCATGACTGCCGGCCTCCATCTTGGCTGGGCTAATTTGCATACAGCTGCTCTGATTGGCTGGTGAGCGTGGCTTAGGCATCCCATAGAAATGGTCAATTTCAATATTACTCTTTTATTAGATTAGATTTGGCAACTGTGAATAATGCTGCAATGAAATAGGAGTACAAGAATTAGAAAAAACAACAAAAACAATTCCTTTTGCAATTGCAATCTCTGTCAGTTTTAAATAATAATCTTGCTGGCCACTGGGTGTGTTGGTTCTGAGGCCTCTAGGGAGCAACTCTATTCAAGGTCTATGTCAGATGCTGCCTGTGACTGGCTATTGGCAACCTGTTTGTAGCTACAAAATGATTCAGTTTTTTGATGCCCTCTGGTGGGCCTGGGTGTGCGTGAGAAGGACCAAGCTGTGCACCATGGCTGGCTTCCACCAGCACTGAGCCCAGGGTCAGGTCAGCAAAAGGCACAATGCACCTTAAGATCCTCCTCCACCAGCCAGCTGTTAGGCTTAGTCACTGAAAAAGCCTCTGGTGTGATGCAAGGTGTGTGAGGTAGGTTCTCAGTGAATCACCAGCTGGGGGTGAGTAGTGTTCACTAGATTGATACAGATTGACACTGGATGCCAGTGCTGGGTCAGAGACCACTCATGGAAAGACCCAGGATATGCAAAAGCCAGCTGCCACCCACAAAGTGCTACAGACCCTTGTGGTGGGGTAGGGTCTCAGAGTCATCAGAGGGAGGCCAGCAGACTTTATCAGATTTTCCCATATGAAGTGAGGGCTCTGCACTGGTTGGATACTCAAGGGGAAAATGGCCCTGCCCTAGAGCCACACATTTCAATCTGTCCCTGATTCTTCCCTGACCTCCTGGAGAGCCTGAGCTTGGCAATAAGGGGCTATTACATTTTCCCAGGCTGATGCTATAGGAGAGGACTGTTCAACCCCCAAAAAAGATGGCATTTGTGGGCAGTGTGGATGAGGTACTCAGCACAAGAACTATAGTGGTTGTCCCTTCAGCTCTTTCCCCAGAACCACACAACCTAGTCTCTCCTCATGCGACTAGTTTGCTCCAAGCTGCCCTCCCTTCATTAACGAGATTTTTGTGTTCTGGTCCTGTAAGAGGGTCCCTGGATTTCTTGCAGCCTCCTGTCTCCCTGTGGCAGACAGAATCCTCACTGATTTTCACAGCTAGATGGTATGTGGGCTCTTCCCAGCTCTGGTGCTGTGAGCTGGGAAGCCCAGCCTGGGATGAGACTCCACGCTCCTAAGAGGGAACCTTTGTGGCTGAAATAACCCTTTGGATTCTCAGTTGCAGCACATGCAGGGCCAGCCCTTATCATATCTCCACCCTTCCTACCAGTCTTGATGTGCCTCTTTTATATATCCTTTGTTATAAGACTCCTGTTCAGCTTGTCTTTAGTTGGTTATTCAGGTTGATTATTCTATATCTTAGTTGTTCTTCTAGATTGGTCTTAGGAGGAGGTGAGTATAACTTCCACCTACTCTACCACCATCTTGGATCTCCTTCTATTTGAATTTTTCAGTTCAGGACTCTCAGTTCAGTTCTCTTTGCAACCAGTAATTCACCTTGTCAGGCAACTGATCAGGATTCGGGGAACAGTCTGTTCTTGAAACAGCAAAGCTAGCTGAGCCACACAGTCATAGAATGCTTTGGCTCATTAACTGTGCTGTAGCCAGTTGCATATAAACATTTAGTCAAGTGTCACATACCACAGTCCTCAAAACAGCAATGGACAGCTGTTAAAAGTTTTGATGTTTTAAATAATTATACGTCTTAATTAGCTGTTCCTCAAATTTTTCTGAATGTAAGAACATATGGGGACTATATGAATGATACAGGTTCCTAGGCCTGCACCAAACCAAACTGAATTGACATCTATTCTGGTGGAAGGGTATAGGAGTCAATTTAACAAATAGCCCAGGTAATTCTTACTATGGGCAAGTTTAGGGAAACAACGTATTTTTATTGAATGCTTAGATAATGAAAGGTAACACAGGAGACATAAATTTAAATAAGTATTCTCTGAACATTAACTTATTTTTGCATAATCCTATATAATAAAAGGCTGATATGCAAATCTACCAAATAGTGGAACGACCAGTTGCTATGATGCGCACTGACCACCAGGGGGCAGACGCTCAACACAGGAGTTGACCCTTGGTGGTCAGTGCGCTCCCACGAGGGAGCGCTGCTCAGTCAAAGGCCCTGAGCTGGGCTCATGGCTGGTGAGCACAGCAGCAGTAGTGGGAGCCTCTCCTGCCTCCAACAGTCAGACATCCCCCAGGGACTCCTGTACTGCGAGAGAGCGCAAGCTGTGCTGAGGGACTCCCCCCCCCCCAAGTGCACACATTTTGTGCACCAGGCCTCTAGTCTTAGTATAATAAAATTTTCCTGAATTACTTATCCTTGAAGAAGTGTCCCTTGTTATTGACCTTAAATAGTGCTCTGCTGATTCACATGTACTCTATGATTCAGAATAGTCTGGTAGCAGGACAAAGT
The DNA here is from genome assembly GCA_004026665.1 of Murina feae. Lineage (NCBI taxonomy): Eukaryota > Metazoa > Chordata > Mammalia > Chiroptera > Vespertilionidae > Murina > Murina feae. The sequence continues at coordinate 15,337 of PVJC01035168.1, forward strand.
TTTCCTAAATTGTGAAATGTGAGCAGTAATGACTGTTATACCTGTGGATTTCAAACAGGATTCTGTTACAGTAATTTCAGGTATCTACTGAATAGACTCTTCTGCCTATTTCTTTATATGCAAGTGATTTAAAAAAGGGATAAAAATTCTGTGACCTATTTAAATTTTGTCACACATAGGCTGAGTTTATGAATGTAAAGTTAAAGAATATCTTTTAGTTCCAGTTTTTAAAAACACCATTTGCCCTGGATCCCCCAATTTCTTTTTCTTTAATCCCTTAGGATAATATTTTTAAAAAATTTTCAACCATCATCTGAAGAGCTCTTGAATTGTCACAATCCCCAAATTGCTAGTACATCTTTCAAAATGACTTAAATGGCACTAATAGTTGCGGACACCTTGTATAAAATACACATTGCCTTCAATCACATAAAATCATATTCATGGCCTTTTAAAAATTTTATTGTTTACACTATTACAGACGTTCCCATTTTCCTCCTCTTTCATGGTCTTTCTTTTTAAGTTGCATTTTGAAGTCCATAAATACCTTTCGACACATCCTAAAAAGTGATTTAGGACAGTATTTCCTCAGGCATGTGCTGCAGGTTGAGTTCTTCAGAAACAGGTGCTGAGATGGAGATAGAGGCACAAGTTGTTCATTTGAAATCAACACTTGAGAAAGGGAGGCGGCAAAGCAGGGCTGGGCATAGAGAAAATAAAAACATAAAGCAGGTCTGTGGTGAAGCTCTGGGGCAAATATTTTCCATCAGAGTTGACATGCATCAAGTTGCAATGGCAGGACCTTATTACCCCGTCTCTCCTGGAATCCAGGTTCAGCTGCCCTGTGAGGACGTGAACTCTGGGAGCTGTCATCTGCAGACCTGACCTAGAAGGAGCCGACAGGGGCAGGTGTCTGCTGACCACACTCCTGGCAGCTGGGAAACAAGTTTTTCCTTGAAGGAGGATCTGCACAGCACAGCTCTGTGTCCATGAGATGATTTTCAGAGAGACAAATGAGTAGTAAACATTTTAATGTACAGAAGCAAGATTTAGTATGTGAAATCCAAGATTTCATGGTCTTGCATGGCCAAACTAGTAAATATTTTCTCATAAATAATTTTTAAAAAAGAAAAATATTAAGTACAAAATAATTATAGGCAATAAGAAATTATGGCAAATATCATGAAGGTAGTATTTAAGCCAGCAATTTTAGCAACACTGCTTGTAAGTTATAAGCTGACTCATTGTATTAGTGTTTATTAAAATATAAATGTTTACTGAATACTTTAAAAGGACCCAAATAAATATTGGCCTCATTTTCACATAGAAACTCATCGTGAAATACAAAACTCTGAAAGTGACTAACACAAAAATAAAACATATTTCTTGGCATTTGAATCATGTGACTATTACCTGGTCTAAAAATTAAGTAGAATGACCAGACCAGACACATTTCAGATATGTTTTTCCTGTAGCAGTGCCTATTGGTAGTATTTTTTTTTTGTTAACCCTCGCCCAAGGATATATTTTCCCCCATTGATTCTTTTTTTTTTTTTAAATATACTTTATTGATTTTTTTACAGACAGGAAGGGAGAGGGATAGAAAGAAACATCGATGAGAGAGAAACATCCATCAGCTGCCTCCTGCACACCCCCCACTGGGGATGTGCCCGCAACCAAGGTACATGTCCTTGACCGGAATCGAACCTGGGACCCCTGAGTCCGAAGGCCAACACTCTATCCACTGAGCCAAACCGGTTAGGGCTCCCTCATTGATTCTTAGAGAGAGTGGAAGGGGAGGAGGGAGGGAGAGAGAGAGAGAGAGGCGGGGAGGGGTGGAACATCAATGTGAGAAAGACACACATAGGTTGGTTGCCTCCTGCACAAGCCCCAACCAGGGCCAGGGATCAAACCTGCAACCCAGGTGCATGCCCTTGACTGGGAATTGAACCCACAATCCTTTGGTCCATAGGCCAATGCTCTAACCACCGAGAAAACTGGCCAGAGCTGGTATTACTTGGATTGAATTACTGCCAGGTAAGTTTGAGAGTTCACTCATACTATGCTTTTTTGTGGTAACCATAATGAAATAGCCCCCTGGTGTTTATATAGTTGTTTAATTACAAAATAACACAACGTACCTCTGTAATTGCTTTGTTTCTTTGATGTCTTTTCAGCTTCCCAAAGGAAATTTTGCATATGCCACATAGCCTGTGTTTTACCCCAAATTCAGTGACCAACTTATTTGAGCCTTCCATTCATTAGGTTATAACTTTTGTTACAATTCTTTTTATTGCCCATTTAAAAAAATGACCTATGTCATAACAAGAGTTAGATATACTATATTCTCAAAGTGTGTTTTCATGAGAACATTAAATTAATCTCTAGAAATAACGTTGTAAACAGAATCCTGGTCTATTGAGTAGAAGAGGAAACCTGTACCTTGATTTTAAAGCTAATTGAACTGAAGTATAAAGCAATATCATTATAATGTTATGAACTGGAGATTTTAAAATTACACTTCATTTTAAATATGACAGAAACAAGCAAAAAAGATTGACTTACTCTTGGAAAAGAATTTTTGAATTACAGCTACATACTGGTGATATGTTTAACTAAATCTAATATAATAAAAGAGAAACATGCAAATTGACCATTACCACCAGCCAATCAGAGCGGCTGTATGCAAATTAACCCAGCCAACAGCCATGGAGCTACAGCAAACCAAAGGCTTTTATTGCAACTGCCTGCCTAGGCTGGCTGAGCCTCTGCTCACGGCCACGCCCACCAGCCAATCAGAGTGGCTGTATGCAAATTAACCCAGCCAAGATGGAGGCCAACAGCCATGGAGCTAGAGCAAACCAAAGGCTTCTGTTGCAACTGCCTGCCTAGGCTGGCTGAGCCTCTGCTCACGGCCACACCCACCAGCCAATCAGAGTGGCTCTATGCAAATTAACCCGGCCAAGATGGAGGCTGGCAGGGCGGCTCTACACTGGGAGCCTCCACGGCCGGCCGGCATAGCTGTGCCAGGTGTGTCAGCTCAGTGGG
>PVJC01035169.1:0-18408 GCA_004026665.1 Murina feae
GCAGGTGGGGGCAGTTAGGGGCAGATCAGGTCAGCAGGCAGAGACGGTTAGGAGTGATCAGGCTGGCAGGGGGGCCAGTTAGGGCCGATCAGGCAGGCAGGCAGGCAGGTGAGCAATTAGGAGCCAGCAGTCCTGTATTGTGAGAGGGACCCTTGAACAGCACAGGTGTTGGGGTGTGATTGAAAATCTGCTTATAAGTTAATTCCCCAAAAACTTAACTAATAACCTACTGTTCATCAGAAGCTTTTCCAGTAACATAAACAGTAGATTATATGTCTCATATATTGTATTCTTAAAGTAAGGCTGGAGAAGAAAATTAACAAAATCATAAGGAATATAAAATAAGTTTACAGTATTTATTGAAAAAAATCTGTGTATACGTGAACCTGTGCAATTAAAACCCATGTTGTTAAAGGGTTAGCTGTACTGTACGCTTGTGTTGCTGGAAAGTAGTACATAAAAGTTAAATCAGGTTTGGACAGTGCAAGTATAAACATTTTATGCCTTTGTTATAGTGGAGTCTGTGAATTAGAATTTGTGGTAGTATTTCTGTTGGTATGGTAGTGTGTCATTTGGTGGCATTCATCCATATTTGAATTAGTTTATTTCTTGTCTTTCCAGGTCTTGGATAAGAGTTGATGGCTTGATTATGGATATAAAATTATCAGAGCACTGCTATGTTTAGTAATTACAACAAAGTTTTCTTCAAAAGCCTTTTAGATATTTCTTTTAAAAATATGCATTTTATTGATTTTTTACAGAGAGGAAGGGAGAGGGATAGAGAGTTAGAAACCTCGATGAGAGAGAAACATCGATCAGCTGCCTCCTGCACACCCCCTACTGGGGATGTGCCCACAACCAAGGTACATGCCCTTGACCAGAATGGAACCTGTGTCCTTTGAGTCTGCAGGCCAACGCTCTATCCACTGAGCCAAACCCGTCAGGTCTAGGTATTTCTTATCATTCTTTCCTGTTGATTGCACTCATGTTTATTAGGGAAATGGAAAATAGATTTTATAGATTTTGTATTGTGGTAAATATTCATAACAAAACTTACATTTTAACCATTTTTAAGTGTACAGTTTAGTGGCATTAAGTACATTCATGATTGTTGTGCAATCACCACCACTATCTGTAGAAGTTTTTTTTAATATCCCCTAACTAAAACTCTACCTGTTAAACAATAACTCTTCATTCTTTCCTCTCTTCAGGTTCTGACAGTCATCACTTTACTTTTTTTGTGTCTGAATTTGACTATTCCAGGTACCTTATTAAGTAGAATCAGTCATATAATACTTATCCTTTTGTATTGGCTTATTTCACTTAGCATAATGCTATCAAGGTTCATCCACATTGTAGCATGTGTGGCGATTCATTCTTTTTAAAAGTTTCAATAAAAACACCCAACCAAACAAACAAAATTTCAATAAAAAACATAAAATTTATTATTTTAAACCATTTTAAGTGGAGTACAGTTCAGTGTCTTTAAGTACATTCAGCTTGTTGTACAACCATCACTACCGCCCATCTCCAGAACTTCTTTCATCTTGTAAAACTGAAACTCTATACCCTTTAAACACAGCTAACTCCCCATTTCTCTCCATGTCCAGCCCCTAGCAATCACCATTGTTTTCTGTCTTTACAAATTTGACTAGATACCTCATATAAGTGGAATCGTACATTATTTGTCCTTTTGTGATTACCTTATTTCACTTAGTATACTATCAGGGTTCATCCGTGGTGTATTATGTGTCAGAATTTTACCCGCTTTTATAGCTGAATAGTAATATATGTACCACATTCTGTTTATTCATCTGTCGATGAACACTTGGGTTGCTTCCACTTTAGGCTATCCTATATAATAAAGAGCTAACATGCAAATGATCATCACACCGTCACACTGTAAAGGCTCAGACACTCAACACTGGGGAGAAAGGAATGGGGACCAGCCAGGCACAAAAGAGCTCATGAGAGAGGAATGGGAACCAGCCAGGCTGCGGCCCAGGAGAGGGACAAGCCACCCGCCTTGTGGTCCCAGGCACCAGTGGCTACGCCTGTGGCCTGGCCCAGGAGAGGGACAAGCCACACACTCTCCGGTCCTGGGTGGCAGTGGCTGGGGCTGTGGCCTGGGAGAGGGACAAGCTGCCTGCCCCACAGTGGCTGCGGCTGCGGCTAGTCCAGGTGAAATTGGCCTGAGTCCTAGGTGTCCGCAGCAGGCTAGAGGGAGGGAAGCCTGGGTCCCGGGTGCCTGCGACTGACTGGAAGAGGGAAGCCTGGGTGCGGGGTGAGGCAGAGGCGGTTAGGAGCAATCGGGCCAGTAGGGGAGCAGTTTGGGGCAATCAGGCAGGCAGGCAGGCAGGTGAGCCGTTAGGAGCCAGGGGTCCCGAATTGCGAGAGGCAGTCAGACATCTCCCGAGGGGTCCCAGATTGGAGAAGGTGCAGGCCAGGCTGAGGGGACCCCTCCCCCATGCACAAATTTCATGCACCAGGCCTCTAGTCTACACTAGTAAAAGAAACATGCAAATTAACCATTACTCCACCACTCCGCTACACTCAGCAGCCAATCAGAGCGACTATGCAAATTAACCCAACAAAGATGGTGGTTATTTTACATATGCAGGCTCGGAGCAAAGACTGAAGGAGACTGAAGATGGCGGCGGCCATGGAGCTGGAGTGAGCAGGAGGCTTGGGTTGCTCCCGGCAACGGGGGAAGCCAAGCTTCCAGCCCACCCTGGGCTCTACTCAAGGAAGGTCTGGGGGCCTGCCTGGGCTCTGCTCAAGGAGTGGATGGGAGCCTGGGCCAGCCCTGGCCTCTGCTCGAGGAGCTGGAAATAAAAAGGAGGGGCTAGGAGCAGCCAGAGAGGAGAAGCCAAGCCTCGCTGCTGCGGCCAGACCAAAGGCCTGGGTGCCAGAGGAAAACTGGTGCTGGCAGCTAGGGGAAGAAAGGCCTATTGTACGAATCTTCATGCAGTGGGCCAATAATAAAAGACTAATATGCAAGTGGTCATGACACCCTCATGCATAATGACCGATAAACAGGAGCCCGTGTGCGCAGCAGGCACGGGTGAGTGGGGATTTGCAGGGTCAAGGACTTGCGTGAGGCTCGTGTCCCCGCCCCCGGTGCTGGGCCCAGGGACTTGAGGTTGTGGAGGCCTACCTCTTTGGGGAGATGGATTGTGGGGCCAAGGTGGGGTACCCCCTCCCCGAGTGCATGAATATGGTGCACTGGGCCACTAGTTTTGAATAATGCTGCTATGAACATGGGTTCATAAAAATATGTTGAAGCCCCTGCTTTCAGTTCTTTTGAGGATATATCCAGAAGGGGAATTGCTGGATCTTATGGTAATTCTATGTTTGTTTGTTTTTTAGGAACTGCCATACTGTTTTCCAGATTTTGTAGAATTTTAAGCTCTGTTGAACTTAAAAATATTTAATTCATAGGAAGTTGAAATTGCTCAGATTACCTCTCCTGAGGCTTGGGTTGCTCCCGGCAACAACGGAGGAGGCCAAGCTTCCAGCCCGCCCTGGGCTCTGCTCAAGGAAGGTCTGGGGTCCTGCCTGGGCTCTGCGCAAGGAGTGGTTGGGAGCCTGGGCCAGCCTAGCTTGTACTCTGGTACTGAAATATTACCAGGGAGTTTTTCACTGTTGTTACAGTTGAAATCCAGAGAAAAGTTTTGTTTCTCAATTGGAAGTTCATAGTCCTGCTAAAGGGGATAATTTTGTAATGTTTGGTATGCAGAACCTTTTTATTGTTGTTATTGTTGTTAATCTTCACCCAAGGATATTTTGTCCATTGGTTTTTAGATAGAGTAGAAGGGTGGGGAGAGAGAGAAAGAAATACTGATGTGAGAGAGCCACATTGATTGGTTGCCTCCTGCACGTGCCTGGACTGAGGCTGGGGATCGAAACTAAAACCCAGGTATGTGCCTGTGACTGGCAGTTGAAACTGCAACCCTTTGGTGCACTAGCTGTCACTGACTACTGAGCAACACTGGCCAGGGCTGTAGAACCATAATTTTCTTCTTTCTGGTAGAGTTCCCAAAATAAAAATATTATGAGACATGTATTTTTTTTCTTTTGTAAGAAAATTTCTTACAAAGTTTACATTACGGTTTTTACTTATTTCTTTTCAAGCCTATATAGCACAATTCTTTTCAGTTTTTCTATGTTCATTGTTTCCATGTTTTCTTTCTCAGTCATAATGTAATACCATTTAAACACCCCCAAAGCAGAATATATGTACCTGGACTAGATTCGAAAATATAAGTTTGTACATAAGCATTCAGAGTTTTATAACACTTCATTGCATTTTTTACAATACTTTAAGCTAGACAGCTGACATTTCTCTAAGATTAAAAACTTGAATCTTCAGCACAGTGCTAATATATGCTCAATAGGTCTTAATAATACTCTCATTCCTCTGATTTACTAGTATTTGAGTTGTTATAAAACTTGTTCAGAAAGGCAGCAATAGAGACCAGTAAGTAAAGGAAATACGTTTTCTATATGTTTGTCTCACATGGGCTAATCATTTGCTTTATTAAATGAAATTATTTCAAGCTTGGCATTTTCTAACTTTTAAAACAGGACTGCCTAGTATAATTATAAAGCCCACAGTGAAGCTATCACCACGGACTATGCATCAGTCAGTCCCAGCCCAAGTTGATTTTTGGACCCAAGTTTGTTTGTTTATTTATTTTGAGGGGCGTTCTTGAGGTTAATACTCAAATACAAAGGTGACTTAAGTTTAGATACAGTTTCTTTACACTAGTCATGAAAATATTTTGACAGGATTTCTCAGTGCCATATTATGTGTGACTGATGGGTACAGATTTGAGCCAAAATTCATTTGACATAGGATTATTTTAAAATGCTTGTCCCAGACACACTGGGATTTCATCAGTATGCAGTGCTATCATTTGGTCTTGATTCCTTTCTTTGAACTCAAAACAAAACAATGTATGTGGGCACTCTGTCTTCTAAAGTTAACTTGCAAAGTGTTTGAGTATTTCTGCTGGAATTTCAATAGCTTACGGTGTTTTATTAAAGAATTGCTTCTGGCCAGGAATTCTCTTCTCTCGCATAAGGGAAATAATATTTCTCTTTTAATTTTTCAATTATGAGGATGGCTAAACTTGTCTCTATACATGAGCTTTTTTTGCTTCTAGAAAAGTAATGTGTACACAAGGGTGTTGTGTGGGTCTTAAAGCTTGCTAGTGGCTTAATGATTATTTTTGTTTGTACTCTGCTTTTGGAGGTGGGGGCTATTTACTCAGTGGTAAAGGTGTTAGGTAAGTTTCATTTCATCATGATTTCTGTATTTCAGACCGTCTTACAAAAACAAGTTATAAAAAATACAATTTTTAGGTAGTGATGGCTATCTTGAGCCCTGTAACTTATATTTTTCTTACTATTTCTTCAAGCTACTTTCTCTCCCTGCTGTCAAGAAAAGCACAAGAGAATAACTTGTGATAGACCTAGCAAGTTGTAAAATTCTCATAAAGAATTAGATACAAAAACTTAAGATAATTGACTGACTTTAAAAAAATCACTTTTTCTATTTTAGGTAAATTAGACTTGTTTTTTCTTTACCTGTCGTATGAAAATGACTTTGATTTGGGAAATTTTTAATATCTAGATCCAGATCACATTGTTACAGGGCATATGTCTAAAATGTTACTTTACTGATAGCTTAAAATTTTTTAAGTCATTTTTTATTTTTCAGTTACAGTTGACATACACTATTATATTAGTTTCAGGTGTACACCCCATTGATTAGACATTATGTAGTTTATTAAGTGATCATACTGATAAATCTTGACACCATACATAGTTATTAGAATATTATTGGATGCCCTAACCAGTTTGGCTCAGTGGATAGAGCATCGGCCTGCTTACTGAAGGGTCCCAGGTTCGATTCCATTCAAGGGCATGCACTTTGGTTTCGGGCACATCCCCAGTAGCGGGTGTGCAGGAGGCAACTGATTGATGTTTCTCTCTCATCGATGTTTCTAACTATCTATCCCTCTCCCTTCCTCTCTGTAAAAAAATAATAAACTATATTAAAAAACGTTATTGGCTATATTCCCTATGCTGTACTTTACATCCCCATGACTAATATCTGACAACCAATTTGTACTTTTTTACCAGTTACCTGCCATGATATTTTGAATTTAATTTAAAAAGGTCCACCATTTGTGTCTATAGACACTTATGGTGTACAAATGGTTAATTCCTTCATCTTTTTTAACCATCTCCCCTCCCATCTGGCAACTGTCAAAATGTTCTTTTTATCTGTGAGTATTTTTCTGTTCTGCTTATTTATTTTGATTTTTTATATTCAATTTTTGATAGATATTTATTGCCATTTTAATCATGTTTTTTTTTTTAATCTTTTTTTCTTTTCTTCTTAAAGAAGACCCTTTCATATTTTATGTAATACTGGTTTTATGGTGATGGACTCCTTTAGCTTTTTCTTGTCTGGGAAACTTTATATGTCCTTCAGTTCTACATGATAGCTTTGCTGGGTAGAGTAATCATGGTAGTAGGTCATTGCTTTTTTCCACTTTGAATATTTCTTGCCACTCTCTTCTGGCCTGTAGAGTTCTGTTGAAAAATGAAATGACATTCTTATGGGAGCTTCCTTGTACGTAACTAACTGCTTTTCTCTTGCTGCTTTTAGGATTCTCTTTTTGTCTTTAATCTTTTGCATTTTATTTATGATGTGTCTTGGTGTGGGCCTCTTTGGGTTCCTCTTGTTTGGGCCTCTCTGCATTTCCTGGACTTGTAAGTCTATTTCCTTCACCAGGTTAGAGAAGTTTTCTGTCACTTTTTCGAATAGGCTTTCAGTTTCTTGCTGTCTCTCTTCTCCTGGCAACCTCATGATGCGAATGTTGATATGCTTGAATTTACACTATCTTCATATTTTTGGATTCTTTTTGCTCTTCTGATTGGGTGTTTTTTGCTTCCTCAATTGTAAATTGCTGATTTGATTCTCAGCATACTCTACTACTAATTGCCTGCAAATAATCCTTTTAGTTAGTGTATTCTTCATTTCTGCTTGGTTCTTTTTTATGGTTCCTAAGTCTTTTTTCATGTTGTTGAAGTTCTCAGTTCCTTGAGCAACCTTATAAGAATTGTTTTGAACTCTGTATCTGATAGTTTGCTTGCTTCCATTTAATTTACTTTTTCTTTTTCTAAATTTCTCTTGTTCTTTCATTTGGGACCTGTTTCTTTGTCCCTGCCTTTTGGCTGCTTCCCTATGTTTGTCTATGTATTGGATAGAGCTGCTATTTCTCCTGGACTTGATAGAGTGGCCTTGTGTAGTAGGTGTCCTGTAGGGCCCAGTGGCGCAGCCCCCAGTCACCTGAGCTGAGTGTTTCAGGTGCTCCTCTGTGTACTATGTGCACTGTCCTGTTGTAGTTGAGCCTTGGTTGCTGTTGGTGTCTCTGGGAGGGATTAACTCCCAGGCCAGTGTGCTACCGTGGAGGAGCTACTGTGTATGAGTGGATCCTACAGAGCAGAACTTGCTTTAGTGAGGTTTTGGTGCTCACCAAGTTCACCCCTTGAGTGTGTTGCTTGTGGAGGAAGTAGGGTTCTAAATTGGCGTGATCTGAATGAAGCTGTCCACTGGGTGCACTGGCTCTGGGGCCTCCCTGAAGGTGCAAGGTCAGCCACTGTCTGTGCCCTGCCTGGGGCCACCTGAGGTGATCTGCAGATGGCAGCTACTTGTGCTGCACTTGGAGGTGCCCAGGAAAGACCAAGCTGCAAGCCAAGGCAGGCTGCCACTAGTGTGGGGCCTGGGGCCACTTAGCAAGGGTTTACGGGGTGCACAGAGGCTAGATGCTGCTTGTTTGAGAGATTTTATGAAAGTCCTAAGCATGAGGCAAAGAGGCCAGTTGTATTTTGTTTTCAGGAGTTCTTTTCACTTTGCTCTAACCTAGTTCTCCCCTCATATACTGTAAATCTTTGAAAGTCTTTATTTAATAAATCTATTATTTACTAATTGAAATGCTTTAAAAAGTACAACAACCTGGCAATTTTATGTTACCTTTTAAACTTATTGAAATATTTGTATTTTCAGAACCTCTTTTTCTGTTTGTCAGAGCTCTTCTGTCCTTAGTGAAGTATTTTAAGTAATTCTGCTTGATTTGAGGAGTTTTTGTATAGGATTAAATAGCAGCCCTAATCCGCTTCTAATTCTTGGCAGCTAATGAATATTTAGGGGCTCCTTTTTGGGAGTGTGCTGGCATTGTTGAGGGTCTGCTCAATGATTTTGATTGATTTGACAGTTTTAGAACTGTTGGTATAGAAGTGAGTCTTTGAGCAACAGTGCACCATTAAAGGAAAAAGGGGCAACTGTTAGGATTTGCTGTGAAGTATAATAAAAGACTTAGAGTATGTTAGTGAAAGGATTACTGGCCATAGCCTGCTTCATTTTCATCACATAGTCATGGAAATATCTTTTGGGGAAAAAATTGATATAAAGGCCTGTTCTGCTACTGCTACTGCTTTGTGAAATGGAAGATTGGAATTAGATGCTTAAATGGAAAATGTTCTCTTGTTGCAGCCTCTTTGAAATGTGCTGTTTAGTGGGAGCTGCAGCTTCCTCCTGCTGACTCTGAGCCCCAGGCTTCGGTTGAGATGGTCCTTTCAGAAATGTGGAGCTTAGTCCAAGCCTGGATTTCAGTGGGTAGCACCTGGCATCTGTGGCTAGAAAGTCCTATGAAGTGTAAGTGCTTTATTCTCTCCTTGTAAAGAAACCCTTTTCTTTCCTTCCTTCTCTTCCTTCTTTCTGCAGCTTAGCAGAGGGGAAGAACAGTGAGCACTGTACTATAGTGCATGGGTTATCAGGATTTGGTTGCATTTTCTTTATGATTCAGTGATCAAAACAAGATTACTTGTTATGTGTGGGAAGCAACAAATGGATGCTTCTGTTGCCCAATTGGAATTTAAAGTAGTAAATTATGACCCCTTAATATATAATACTGGCAGTATCATCTCAGGTAATTTTTCATTGACAGTTTACTTGATAGTTTGTGATATTCAAGTTTGCCAAGTTTCTTTAGAGCTCACTCTTATCTTTTGTTCTTATTCCAAAAAAGAAATATTTGGAAAGAGAGGCACATGTGACCAGTGGGTGAGGTAGCATCAAGATAAATAGGGATGGTCCTAGCTAGTTGATCAGTGGTTAGAGCATCAGCTCATGGACTGAAGGGTCGTGGGTTTGATTTAGTTAAGGTTTGATTTACCTTGCTTGCAGGCTCCATTCTTGGGGCACAGGCAATCAATTGATGTTTCTCTCTCTCTCTCAGCCTTCCATTCTCTCTAAAAATCAATGAAAACAATATCCTTGGATGAGGATTAAAAAAAAAAAAAAAAAGACAAATAGGGATACTTGAAATGAAAGACAGCTCTTCTTTCACTTTGATTTTACTTGATACATTTGCGCAAGGAGCAGATGGGAATTTTGTTTCCCTAAGACCAGTTCCTTACAGAATTGTCCTAGGAGTTTCATATAGCTGCCATTTTAATTTGTTAAAAAATTAAACAACTAGATAGTAATATAATGAACATTAGAAAATACAAGTTTTATATTTGATTTAGTTGCCCAGGGCTAAGCGCTGTTTTTGTGTGTGTGTTTTTCCAGAAATACTGTTAATTGTTTAAAGTGAGCTCATTCCAGAAGAGACTCTCCTCTCATTTAACCTAAAATTTTTCTTATTTTAGCTAGGAATATACTGAGCTGCTTCTCATTGCCGAAACAAGATATATGTTTATTTATTTATTTTTTAAATATATTTTATTGATTTTTTGCAGAGAGGAAGGGAGAGAGATGGAGAGAGTTAGAAACATCGATGAGAGAGAAACATGGATCAGCTGCCTCTTGCACATCCCCCACTGGGGATGCGCCCGCCACCAAGGTACATGCCCCTGACCGGAATCGAACCCAGGACCCCTCAGTCCGCAGGCCGATGCTCTGTCCGCTGAGCCAAACCGGTTAGGGCAAGATATATGTTTAAAACAAAAGCAAACCAAGTCTTCATCTGGGCAAGGCAAGTGAAGTTCTACAAATGAGGATTCTGAGTGAAAATTTTCTTATCCTCTCAGGCCTTTATTACTATTTTTAATCTGTAAAGAACTGATTTTCTTGGTCTCTGTTGCCCTTTCTCTCTGTAAACATTTTGGATTCTGTTCTTAGAGCTGACATCCAATCCTTTAAGTATCTCAGCTACCTAGTAAAAGACTGCGATTCATATTTGGAAAAATAAAGTTGTGCTACTGACAGGAGATGATGGTATCTTGTCATCTTGCTTCATATTTAATAATTCAAAATATACTTTATTTTTAAGAACATACTTTATTTAAGTGCCTCTATCGCCAAATAATTTGATAACTGCAGAGAGAATTAAGCTTTTCTTTACTTTTGAAGACCTTACAATCTATTAGAAAAGATGAACAAAGGCCCAAGTAATTATAATACAAAGTTTTACAATTGAGTTCTTACAGTCAGGGCTACTTTGGCGGTAATCGAAGAGGATTCCTGCCTCCAATATTTTCTCCTTATCTCTAGCTTTCAGAAGTTGAGTATGATGTGTTTTAGTATGTCTGTTAGTATAGAAGTGTAGGAGACAGGAATGTTATATGTCCTGTTCTCATTGGTGTGACTTTCTCAGTGATCCTGTTCTCTATGGCATTCACGCTCTGCCTTGCATCTGGGCAGAATAAAATTTTTTGCCCTTTTCTCTTTGGTAGAAGACTTCTGTTAGTACTGGTATAGATAGATAGCATCATGGGCTCAAGACTATTTTATACTCTATCTTGTAGGGGGAAAAGTTTTATTCTTTTTTTAAATGTTTTTATTTGAGAGAGAGAGAGAGAGAGAGAGAGAGAGAGAGAGAGAGAGAGAGAGAGGGAGAGATATTGAGAGACATTGAGACATTGATGAGAGAAACATACATTGGTTACTTCCCACATATAACCCAACTGGGGACCGAACCCACAACCTGGGTATGTGCCCTGACAAGGAATTGAACAGTGACTTTTCGGTGTACAGGATGACACTTAACCAACTGAACCACATTCGCCAGGGCAAGAAGTTTTTTCTTGTACCCTTACAGCAACAGCAGGGTCTTACTAACCTGTGCCTTAGAGAGGTATGATTTTCTGCCCCTTCCACACAGCTTAAGATTTTGTTCAGTAAGGGAGAAGGGTCCAGTTAGAGCTTTTTGTGCTGTTTCTCCAGTCCAGGCTGCTCTTCTGCAGGACAGCACGACCAAATGAGGTGTTCTATTGATCTACCCCAAACCAAATCTTTCCCCTGAGTATCTGGTTGAGGTCTGTGGAATAGAACCTGTAGATAGTTGTGAAGTCCTCTTGTGTCTGGAAGTCCTCTTGTGTCTGAGTCTCAGGAGTTTTATAGGCTCATCCTAGCTCACACTCAGCCTTTTTTAATTTGTTAAGTAATTTTTTTATATCTATACTAGAGGCCTGGTGCACAAAATTTGTGCACTGGAGGCGGGGATTGGGGGTTCCCTGGTGGTCATGTGCACATCATAGCGACTGGTCAACTGCCCCCTGGTGGTCAGTGCATGTCATAGCAAGTGGTTGGGCGGCCTTAGCATATCATTAGCATATTATGCTTTGATTGGTTGAATGGACGACCAGACTGGGCACTAAGTATATTAGGCTTTTATTATATAAGGATTTTTATTTATTTCAGAAAGGAAGGGAGAGGGAGAGAGAAACATCAGTGATGAGAATCATTGTTAAGCTGCCTCCTGCATTCTCCCCACTGGGGATCAAGCCTGCAACCTGGGCATGTGCTCTGACTGAGAATCAAACTGTGACCTCCTAGTTCATAGATGGATGCTCAGCAGCTGAGCCACACTAGCTGGGCCAATTTGTTAGTGATTTTAACTGAATTTTTAAAAAAATTCCTCACCCAAGGATAGTTTTCCATTGATTTTTAGAGAGAGGGAAAGACAGAAAGAAATATCAGTGTGAAAGAAACACACTGATTGGTTGCCTCCTGCACGCGCCCTGACCAGGGCCTGAGTTGGGGAGGAGCCTGCAACTGGGGTACCTGTCCTTGACTGGAATCAAACCCGGTACTTTTTGGTCTGTAGGCCGATGCTCTGTCCACTTAGCCAGACTGGCTAGGGCTTAGCTGAATTTTTATTACCTGGTTGCCTGGTGCTCTGGATCTTTTCCTCATTTGTTTTGCTACAGATGAGCCAGTGGTTGGCTACTGTTCTTTTTAGATTTCAGTCCACTTGGTAGTCCTGGGACTTCTGCTTTCTGATGATGCATTAAGAAAAAATATTTTGTAGTTTATTTGCTTTTGTTTATTTTTAACTCAAAAGCAGTGTTCTTTTCAACTTTCTACATCTTAGGTGGGATGTACGACTCCTCTCAGACATTTTTGTTCATATATTTTAGGCTCCATAATATCTTATATTGTTTTATATAGTTAGTGTTCATAAGAGATTTATTTACATCCTTAACCTTTCCATTACTCTATTTCTTCCTGATATTCATGTTTCCATCCATAATTATTTTCCTTCTTCGTGAAGAACATCCTTTAGTATTTCTTTCTTTGTGGGTTATTGTTAATGAACTCTTCCCTTCTTTTTTATTTATTTTTTCCATTTTGGTCTTAAAATGTTTTAATTTTGTTGCATTTTTTGGAGGGATTTTTGCTGGGTATAAAATAATTGATTGGACATTATTTTCTTTCAGTATTTTGAAGATGCTTGGTTCCCATTGTTTGTCAACAAGCCAATTATCAGTTTAATTGTTGTTCCTTTAAAGATAATGCATGTTTTTCCTCTGGCCTTTAAGATTTTCCTTTTAATCTTTTTTTTTTCCCCAGTAGTTTATTTTGATGTACTGGGTCTGGTTTTTCTGTTTATGGAGCTTCTTAAATCTGTGGTTTGGTGACTTTTTTCAGTTTAGAAATTTCTCATCTATTATTGTTTTTTGTGTTTTTTTTTTAACCTTCATCTGAGGATATGTTTTTATTTAAGACAGAGAGAGACACACACATCTGTTACCTCCCATACGTGCCCAACCTGGGCTCAAACCTGAAACCTTTTGGTGCACAGGAAGTTACTCCAACCAACCAAGCCACCCGGCCATGGCATAGCCATTGTCTTTACATAGTGCTTCTGCCCCATTTTTTTTTTCTTTTGGGATTTCAGTTATATGTATGTTATACTTTTTCACTATGTTTCACGTGTCACTTGTATTCTTCCCATCTTTTTTTTTTTTTTAATCCTCATTTGAGGATATGCTTATTGATTTTGAGAGAGACAGACAGACAGACTTAGACATCATTATGTTAGAGACCATTGATTGGTTGCTTCCATATGTGCTCCAACTGGGGATTCAGCCCACAACCTACATATGTGCCCTGATCAAGAATTGAACCCACAACCTTTCAGTATATGAGACAATGATCCAACCAGCTGATCCATACTGGCCAGGGCCTGGATTCTTCCCATCTTTATCTTCTATCCCTATTTGATTTTTATGCTTTGGTCTTCTTATTTTCTATTGATCTATTTTTTAGTGTAGTAATCTTTTCTTCAGTTTTCTGATTTGTTTTTTAAACCTTTCATTTGGTTCTTAATTTTAGCTACTCTATTTTCCAGTTCTAGATTGTCATTTGATTATTTTTTATTGATTCTATTTCTTCATGGAAAGTTTCCATTTGTTTTCTAATTAGTTAAATATATTAATCAGCTATTTTTCTCCAGATAATTCATTTTGAAAAATGTGTAACTTGAAAAGTTTTTGTTTTTTTCCTGTTTCTTTCTGTTCCTGTTTGTTCTCTGAATGTATATTTTTTATCCTTTTGGAATAAATTTCAGATCTCATAATGCAGTGTGTCAAACTTTGTTGTTGGTGTTAATCCTCACTCGAGGGTATTTTTTCCATTAATTTTTTTTAGAGAGAGTGGAAGGGAGGGAAGAAGGGGGAGAAGAGAGAGAAAAACATAGATGTCAGAGACACCTCGATTGCCTCTTTCACAAGCCCTATCCAGGGCCAGGAATCGAACCTGAAATCCAGGTTCATACCTTTGACTGGGAGATTTGAACCTTGACCCTTGGATGCTCTGGTTGATGTTCCAACCACTGAACATACTTGCCAGAGCTGTACGCCAAATGTTTTGACATATAGCTTGCGAGAACAAGGACATTTTTCTAAACTAAACTAAAAGCATTGTCGCTCTCAAGAAATTTAATATTGATTTAATATTATTATCTAATATATAGTTCATGTTCCAACTTCCTAATTATTTCAGTTATAGATGTATAGTTTTACAATTTTTTTATTTTCCCTAATCTAGGATTTAGTCAAGGATAATGCATTGCTTGTAGTTGTTATGTCTCTTTAGTTCCAGGGATATTTGTTTTCCTTGTATAATAGTTACATTAAAAAAGAATTCCAGGCCCATTTTGTCTTTGTTTTTAATATGCCCTACTATTTGGATTTGTCTGGTTGTTTTCTTCTGATTACATTCAGCTTAAACATTTTTTTGGAAGAATAATATATGCATGACAACTTGTTTTCAGTGAATCTCATCAGGAATCACATAAAATACATCTGTCACATTATTGGTGATGTTACGTTTTATCGCTTTTGTTAAGACAGCACAGTTTATTTTAGTCTTCATCTAATAATTCCATTATTTTTAAAAAATACTTTTTTATTATTTTTAGAGAGAGGAAGGGAGAGGGATAGAGAGATAGAAACATCAATGAGAGAGAAACGTCATTGATCAGCTGCCTCTCTGCACACCCCCTCAGGGGATTGAGCCCACAACTCAGGCATGTGCCCTGATCAGGAATCAAACCAGCTGCTGGGCTAATTCCATTATTTACTAGTAGATAGGTTATTTTCTACTAGAGGCCTGGTGCACAAAAATTTGTGCATCAGCCCAGCCTGTCCCTCTCGCAGTCTGGGACCCCTTGGGGGATGTTCACCTGCTGGCTTAGGCCCGCTCCCCAGGCAATCAGGCCTAAGCTGGCAGTCAGACATCCCTCTGGCAGCCCGGGAGCCCTTGGCGGATGTCCACTTGCCAGTGGGGAGCAGGCCTAAGCTGCAGTCAGAAATCCTTAGCGCTGCTGAGGAGGCAGGAGAGGCTTTCACCACCACCACTGTACTGGCAGCCGTCAGCCTAGCTGTGGCTGAGCAGAGCTCCCCCTGTGGGAGTGCACTGACCACCGGGGCAGCTCCTGCATTGAGCGTCTGCCCCCTGGTGTTCCGTGTGTGTCATAGTGACCAGTCATTCCCAGTCGTTCTGCTGTTAGGGTTAATTTGCATATTATCCTTTTATTATATAAGAAGATACAGGCCTGGTGCATGGGTGAGGGCCAGTTGGTTTGCCCTGAAGGGTGTCCTGGATTAGGGTGGGGGTCCCTCTGGGGTTCCTGGCCAGCCTGGGTGAGTGGTTGATGGCTGTTTGCAGGCTGGCCACAGCCACTTCAGGGTGGGGGCCTCCACTGGGGTGCCTGGGCAGCCTGGGTGAGGGGTGATGGCTGTTTGCAGGCTGGCCACAGCCCCCAGCGACCCAAATTCCCAGGGAAGGATAGCTGGAAGCAGGTATGTGGGGTTTATTTATCTTCTAAAATTGAAACTTTGTTGCCTTGAGCAGAAGCCACAGCCAGCCTAGGCAGGCAGCTTTCTCCATCGCCGGGCCAACAAAGCCTCCTGTTTGCTCCAGCTCCATGGCTCCTATAATTAAAACTTTGTTGCCTTGAGCGGAAGCCACAGCTGGCCTAGGCAGGCAGCTT
The DNA here is from genome assembly GCA_004026665.1 of Murina feae. Lineage (NCBI taxonomy): Eukaryota > Metazoa > Chordata > Mammalia > Chiroptera > Vespertilionidae > Murina > Murina feae. The sequence continues at coordinate 15,801 of PVJC01035169.1, forward strand.
CCTCCATTGCCAGGGCAATGAAGCCTCCTGTTTGCTCTAGCTCTGTGGCTTCCGGCTGCCATCTTGGTTGGGTTATTTTCATATAGGCGCTCTGATTGGCTGGTGGGTGTGGGTTGGGATGTAGCGTAGTGACACAATTAACATATTGCTCTTTTATTAGATTAGATTGTCTGCCCCGCCCCTTTTGTTGTTATTGTTTAATCTTGATTTTGTTTGATAGATATTGGGTATATACTGTTTATGAAAAGTTAAAGGAGATTATAAATGATTTTATTTCCCTAAGATGATTTTTTTTCTCCTTCACTCAGGTCTTTATGCTGGGACCAGATCCCATTAATCTAAGAAGGGATTTTAATAGATTCTAAACTGTGTTTCTCTCTATCTCTATCTCTATCTCTATCTCTATCTCTATCTCTATCTATCTCTATCTCTCCTTTTGGTGGTAAAATATACATAGCATAAAATTTACCACTTTAAAGTGTACATTTCAGTGGTATTAAATACATTCACATTGCTGTACCACAATCACCACAATTCATCTCCAGAACTTTTTCATCTTCTCTAGCTGAAACTTCTTACCCATTAAACAGTAACTCTCCTCATTATCCCCTCCCCTCAACCTTTGGCATCCCAAATTCTAACTTTGGTTTCTATGAATTTGATTACTTTAGGTACCTCATATAGTTGGGATTATATATATTGTGTGTATGTGTATATGTGTGTGTGGTTATTTTACTTAGCATAATGTATCAAGGTTGTTGTTTTTTTATTGATTTTTTACAGAGAGGAAGGGAGAGGGATAGAGAGTTAGAAACATCAGTCAGCTGCCTCCTGCACACCTCCTGCTGGGGATGTTCCCACAACCAAGGTACATGCCCTTGACCGGAATCGAACTTGGGACCTTTCAGTCTGCAGGCCAATGCTCAATCCACTGAGCCAAACCGGTTAGGGCAATGTATCAAGGTTTATTGATATTGTAGCATGAATATTTGAGGTTTTTTCAACTTTTGGTTATTGTAAATAAAGCTGTGATTAGCATAGATGTTCAAATATCTTTTCAAGGTCTTGTTTTCAATTATTTTGCATATAGGCCCAGAAGTGGAGTTGCTGGATCATATGGTAATTCTATTTTTAATTTTTTAAAAAATTTATTTCAGGAAGAAGGGAGAGGGAGCGATAGAAATCTAAACTAATAAAAGCGGAATAGTAAAATTAACCGTTTCTCCGGGACGCCCAACAGCCAATCAGAGCAACTGTATGCAAATTAGCTCAGCCAACATGGCGGCCGCCACTCACGGACCTGAGTAAACATTTAGGCAGCGTCCGTTGCAGCAGAAGCGAAAGTGAAACTACCTGCGCGCTGGCTCCTTAGCCTTTTGCCTGAAGCAAAACACATTTGCAACAATTTGCAACATAAGGAGCTGAAGCCGGGCCTGAGTCTAAGAGTAACAATTGTTTCATTATAGATGCCACGAGGTGAGGCAGAGGAGGCTTCCTTAGTAAAGGCCTCGCCTTAAAGGAACAGCATCAATTATAGAAGATAAACAAACCCCAGCCCTTAAAGGAACAGCATCAATTATAGGAGATAAACCCCAAAACCTGCGTCCAGCCAGCCTTGCTGGGACATTGGGTCAATGGGAGCTGTGGGCAGCTTTAAAGCCCTTCACCCAGGCTGGTCAGGCACGCCAGCAGGTGGACATCCCCCGAGGGGTCCCAGACTGTGAGAGGGCACAGGCGGGGCTGAGGGACCTCTCAAGTGCACAGAGCGGCTGCAGGGTGGAACAGCGCAGCACCCAGGACCCGTGAGTGGGAAACAGGCGGCAGGGTTGGAGGACACTGGGAAGCGGGTAAGAGGCGGCAGGGGGTCAGCAGCCTGCTTGGTGGGCTTCCCAGGCCCTTGGAGGGGCATTGGGGAGCGGGAAAGAGGTGGCAGGGGGCCAGTGGCCTGCTTGGTTGGCTTCCCAGGCCCCTTGCAGGGCACCAGGAAGTGGGAAAGCAAGGTGACGGGCTGGGGAGTGGGAAATAGGCGGCGGGGGTTCAGTGGCCTGCTTGGTGGGCTTCCCAGGCCCCTTGCAGGGCACCAGGAAGTGGGAAAGCAAGGTGGCGGGCTGGGGAGTGGGAAAGAGGCAGCGGGGGGGTCTCGGCCTGCTTGGTGGCTGCCCAGGCCCTTTGCGGGGCACCGGGGAGTGGGAAAGCAAGGCTGCAGGGGCCGGGGTCCTGCTTGGCAGCTCCCCAGACCCCTTGGCAGCACCGGGAAGTGGGAAAGGAAGGCAGCAGGGGACGAGTGAGTGGGAAAGAGTCGGCGACCTGCTTGGCGGCTTCCCAGGTCCCTTCCGGGGATCAGGGAGCAGGAAAAGGCTGGCCTGACCACGAGGCGGAGTTTTCCCTGCTTTCTGGTGGCTGGAGGAAGATGGGCAGTAGGCAAGCTTGGGAGGCAGGCAGCACCCAGCCCTGGCCACAGTTCAAAAAAGAGAACAACATGCAGGGGAGGGCAAGAGTTTGAGAGATCAACATAGAGGGGGTGCCTGCTCCAAGCCTCCACGGTGTGCCTGGGGGCAGGCCCCCAGCAGGTAGACACACACAGGAGGACTGCTCCGAGCCTCAGATG
>PVJC01035170.1:0-18398 GCA_004026665.1 Murina feae
GTACCTCTGTACTTTGCTTCCGCTGCTGCTCTGAGTCTCAGACTCTTCTCTGGTTGTAGGATTTTCACTCAGCCAGCCGTCCTGTGGGTGCGAGGGGTGTCCGTGTGTTCTTTTCGTGGTTTTTCTGAAATAGTTGTTCACAGCTGCATATGCGGTGTCTACCCTATGCCGCCATCTTGTTTCTCCTGGTTTGCCGACATTTAGTATTTATCAGATTTGTTAAAATTTCAGCTGTTTTAATTTTATGATGCCTGTCCTTTGGCCTGTCCTCTGCCAAAAGTGAAACAGTTTACTAGTATGTGTCTTGCCTCCTGTTGGTGAGGGAAGAGTCATACTTTGGAATTTAGTTCACTTGTTTGCTTTACAGCATCAGTTTTCTGATGGGTTGGAGGGAAGTTATGTTTTCTATATCCTGAGAAGGAATGGGTTCCTGAGAAATCATATGTGACATTGGTCAATTGTACTGTGTCCAGGAGGGTCAGGAGGATTCTATAAATCCTACCATAAGGGAAGTAGTTAAAAGACCAAGGGACATTTAGACTAGAGAAGAAGAACTTTGTTGAAGAGAATATGTAGTGCATGATAGCCTCTACAAGTAGCTGTAAGACTGCCATGACAAAGCAGGTATGGACTTTTATCTGATGTTGTTTGTAATGACATTAATCAATTAACTGATCCATTATTACTAGTAGTCTCTACTGTGTGCTAGGCACTGGCGATGCAAAGACAAGTAAGCTATAATTCCTGCTCTTAGAGCTCACAATTTAGAATTATGCGTTATAGCCAGTAATGATAATGGTAAGGTGGCAAACTTCAGTTCAATATAAGGAAGAAGTTGTCAATATTTGAAGTCATTGAGGATTGAATGGACAATGTGCAAGAGATGCCAGCTCTTAGGGATGTAGAAACCAGAGCTCAAATCCTGGCTCCACCATTATCTAGCTAAGAGAACATGAGCAAAGTAACATAGTTCTCTGAGGCCCAGTTTTCTCATCTGTAAAATGGGAATAATAATGCCTTGATTGAGTAGATGAAAGGAGCTGAAGTATATAATCTGAGTAGGTCATTTACTTTTCTTTATGTCTCCCAAAAGTTGTGTACTTTTGTCAGTGGAGATAGTCAAGCAGAATCTCTGTAATTACCCAGTGTGGATGGGTTTTTTTCCCTGATAAGAGATAGGACAGCATGGTTTGATGATCCTTTACTCGGTCCTGAGGGACTAGGATTTCAGAATTTATGTATATCTGATACAGAGGGACAGTCTCTGATCCTGATGAGAGGAGTGTGGTGTGGGTCCTTTGCTGTCTACTGTCTATTGCCTTATAATAAAGATGTAAAGAACACTAGAGAACAACTATACTGCCCTTACATGATCACTAAGGGAGGAGAAGTTGAAACTTGAAGGAAGCAAAAGGCATAGGTCAATTTCTCATTTCTCACAAGTTTTGTCTTGGGATAGGCTTCAGTCTTTGTCATGTGGGAAGGCTAAAATGCAATAGGAAGCACACTCTTTATTGACTTGCATAATCAGAGACCAAGGTTCAGGGCAATCTTAGCTGTTGGGAAGAGGGAAATACCTGATAAGAGTGAGCCAATGAATGGAGCCCCATGTTCCATGTATAAAGTATGTTTAAATTTATAGTTGAACCACATGTGTGGGGTAGATTATTTTAGTAAGACTAAAACAATTGGACTTAAATTTGAACTGCTACCTATCTCAGGGCAACACCACTTTATAATTTTCTTTCAGCAAAATTAACTGCTTGTTTTAAAAAAATATCTTTAGAGAAATGTAGAATCCAGAACTTCTACACATATCATTCAAGGCATCCAGGACAGAATCTAAAATTACTCATTGCATTAAGAAAAGCTCTCAATAGAGACCAACTCCAAGATGACCCAGCTGATGGAATGGCAAACAAACATTGTAAGTAAATAACTCTTCTAAGTGTGCTAAAGGATATAAAGAGAAATATGCTCACAATGTAGGGAAAGATAGGAAATTGCAGAAGAGAAATAGTATTATTCTATTCTAATAATAGTATTATAATAATAATGCAGAACTGAAATTACATAAAACAAAAAATTCACTGTATAAGCTTAAAAGCAGAATGCACACAACAGAGAAAGAATGAGAGAAATTAAAGATCAGCTGAAATTATTCATTATCAAGAACAGAGAGAAAAAATAAAAAAGTACTCAGAGCCACAAAGACCTGTGGGAAACTACCAAAAACTCTAATATATGTTCTAATATAAGTTCTAATGTAATGGAGTCCTGAAAGAAATGAGAGAATTGGATGAAAAAAATAATGACTGAAAATACTGTAAATCTGATGAATGACAAGAAACTCGGTGATCACCAAGCAGGATTAATTTAAAACAAGACCATCTCAGTTAAACTTCCAAAACAACAAAGATAAAGGAGAAAAATAATCTTGAAAACACCTAGAAGAAAACATACAGATTACAGGAGAACAACAACTCAGATGATCTTAGTGTCTTATCAGAAATAATGGAGGCCAGAAGACAGTAGGACAACATCTTTGTAGAGCCTATATAAAGGAGAAAAATCTGTGAATCCAGAATTCTCTATTTGGCAAAAATGTCCTTTAAGAAAGGAGGTGAAATAAAAATATATTCACATAGAGGAAAGCTAAGATGATCACTAGCAGACTTGCATGCCCAGAAAGGCTAAAGGAGGTTCCACAGGCTGAAGAGTGGAAACTCATCTGCAGGAAGTAAGAAGAGCATCCGATTAATAAACGTGTGACTAAATAAACAGAAAAAGATGTTTTTCCTCTTAATTTCTTTAAAATTTATGTAAGTGTTCAACCCCCAATTGTCCTTTTGTATTTTGGAGTTTATAGTGCATGTAGAGGTAGTATGTATGACAACTGTAGCATAGAATCTGGCGGTGGGATAGTGGACCCATACAGTTGCACAATTTCTTCATTTTACGTGACGTGGGACAATATTAGCTCTAAGCACACTGTGATATAAAGATTGAAGATTGTAGTCTTAGAGTAACTTATAAAAAATAATGCATGATATAGCTAAAAAGCCAACCGATAATATGAAATGGTATTTTAAAAACCTCTAATGGAAGGCAGGAGAGGAGAAACAGAGGAACAAGAAATACAAGAATGAGGGAAAAGTCCTGGCTAGGGCGCTCAGTTGGTTAGTGCATCATCTAGGCGAAAGGAAAATAGGAGTAACATGGCAGCCTAATTAACTCAAAGCACAGCAATAACTACATTCAATGCTAGTGGACTAAACTCCCAATTGAAATGGAACTAATAAAGCCTGAGAAGTTTTAAATGGCTAAGTTTCTCAGAGAAGTTTTAGATGGCTAAGCAGTGCTTTGGGATTTCAGGAGACTGTGGCTCTCGAAACCCATGTTCTAGCCCTGCGAGATTGATATGGGTGGGCCAGATAAAGGAAGTGAGCTCTTTAGAGCAGACATGAGGCGAGGGTTCTAGTTTGCCCCCCTTTTCAGGACCTGATGCAACCTTACACAGTCTCTGACAGAGCTACACAGGCTCTGTTTTGGTGCTGAGAACCAGCTGGAGCTGGGATTGGAGCAGGGGGCAAGCAAGCTACATAGGTGTCTGTTCTCCTGCTCTGCCTGACTGCACTCTGTCTGTCTTGAAGCAAGTTGTTCCTGTTTTCACTAACCTCTTCTTTTCCCCCTCTTCAGTCATATACTATATGGAGCTGTGTGTTGATTTGTTAAGTCCACCTGTCTTCCATCTGGGCCCCCAAGAGGTCTCAAGGATGAGGTATTTTGATGTATCCTTTCAGACTGATGTATGCAGGAGGCATTGTGTGAGTGACTTTATTAAGTGTGTCTAAATCCTCCAAGACACCCCTGGCATAGAGGATACAGCCGACACAATGGCGTGCTTTCTGGTTCTCTGGTGAAGGAATGCTTTATTGGGCAAATGGCACTCATATCCTCAAACCTCTTCTCCAGAGAAAGGACTGGGAAACATACTCATTCAACTTGGAAAAAAAAAAAAGTAAATCTGGTGATAGTCCATGGGATGATTTCTTGTCCTGTTCCTCCTTGCCTGATTTGTCTAGTATCTGCTAAATACTTTTTAAAGCACTTCCCTGACATATAGGCTATGGAAAGCAATTTGGGATTAATTCAGCAATAGGATTTGACACAGTGGAATTCTATTATCTTTCATAAGAGAACAAGACTGTGTCAATAAGACTTTGCACTGCATAATATAAAATCAGGCCTCAAAGTTTTCAGTGACTTGAATCCTATTTAAAGGCCTAAGTTAAGTAATTGATAGCACTGTTATCAACCTTACATCCTTCTGAAATGAGGTGGAGTATGGCTTTCAACATCTGTAGTCTTAGGAATGTCGCCCAACTTCTAACTTCTCTGGACATTATAAATAAAGCAAGTTACTTGGATACCCCTGGAGAGTTTGGGTCAGTCAAGGCCATTGTGTGTGGGATGGGGTCTGGGCATCTGTATTTTCAACAAGCTTCATAGATGAGCCTTTTCTCATCTGTAAAGGCCTATCCAGGTTGTAACATTCTATGATTTCCTGACATAAATGTCAGGAAAGAGGATTTTTTTGCATATATGCTCTTCCTTTTAAATCGATCCATTTAGGATGATGTGCTATTTTAATCTTAATATCCTTTAGATAAGTGGTCGCCAGTTGGTGGTCCACGAGGTCTGAAAGGTTGGCAACCGCTGGTTTAGATCACCTCCTAGGCTACCCTCTCTCTCAACAGTCCATTTGGTCATTTTGGTTGACCCATCCAAAGGAATGGGAATCGTTTACAAATATTTTTCTAGTCAACTCTAGAAGCAAAAGCTCTGGCACCACCTAAAAGGGGAGCTTCACTGTGCAGTTCTGACTTGTTTCAGGACCAGCATGTGACTTCAGCAGATCAGACATTCTTTGTGGGCTTGCAGGGATGATTTTATTTTCTAGTGTGTATTAAGATGATGTGAAAGTTTCTTCAATTATAGTTTCCAATTGCAAGCACAAAGATAATTGTTATAGGACAGGGGCTGAGAGCTGAATTCCTTCCCTGGGGGATTTTTGGGGCATCTTGGTAGCAATTTGTTGAGGATGCTTACCTGAAATTGTTTTCTGCTTGGGTTCTGGTTTGACTGCATCAGGGAGAGTTATTTGGTTAATCCTTTGCTTCACTCATTCTTTTTGGCATAGTCAAGGGCGTTTCCAAAGATAAAAATCTGTCAACAGAGACTAACTTCTAATCAAACAGTTATGAATGAGTTGGGGAGGCTTAGAGCTAAAGTGTGAGAGAGAACTGTATTAAGGGAGCAGCCCTGTAGTCAGGAAGTATCTTGGAAGGAGAATGGGGCAGCTAATGGGGTGTTTAACTAGCCAATGAATAGAATCATGGAGGAGTATGTTAATTTTTGCTGACCAACCTGCTCATCAGACTCTACATTTCCTACTTAGCTTTAAACTCTAAATCACTTGGGTCAAGTAAGATGAAAGGACAGAGGCGCTGAAATTATATACTGCATTCCCTTCGCACACTTATCAAAGCTCTCAGGGTGAGCTTCTAGGATAGAGGAGTTCTTTAAAAACACTATTGATTCCTTCTTCCTCTGATTCTTAATTCCTACAGCACTCACAGTTTGTATTACATATTCCATCGCTCATCCCTTCTCTTTTACTGAATTTCCTGAGAGAGTTGCCTCCATTCACTGCCTTCATCTGCTCACCTCTCATTCACCCCTCACTCTTGGTCTTTTGAGTGTGGTCTATGGACCAGTAACATTCACATCCCTTGAGAGCTTATTAGAAAAGCCTAGGTGTGGATCCCACCCCTGAAGTCCTGTTTCCTATTCTTGGCATTCCCCCTAGTAAGTAAACATGACCATTGGAATCTGGAAGAAGATTCAGTTACAAGGATGGGTAGTGAAACAACAGTTGTTTATGAGTCAGTTCGGGTTCATTGTGACTAGATCAGGGCGTATGATATCCCTTCCTTTTTCAACATAAACAATAAGAAAAATGTGTTAAGCATCATGCATTTGAAGATCTGAAAGGCATTTAATATTGGATTTGTTCCAAGCAGCTTTACCAAAAGAGGGCACCCAAATAAAGCTACATCAATTTCTTGTGGTTCCCCAAAGAGCTCGGTTTTGTATTTGACTCTTGGCAAATATATTTACCAGTGACTTACGGTAGAGATACAGAAAGCACATGTATCACATTTGTGGGAGACAGAGCTTGGGAGGATAGTAAAATCAGATAATAGAATTATGATCTCATAATATTTCATCAGCTAAAATATAGCCAAATTAGGAGAAATGAAATTAAAGAAGATGATACTTACACTCAGGCACCCAAATCAACTTTTACTTCTGTGCCAGAAGAAGGGTGAAGTGTGAGAAAAAAAATTAAGCTATATTTGGCACCTTCCAATATCTGAATATGAGTATTTAAAGGCCTCATGAGATTGTAGATTCACTTACAGAAGCAAATTATCTTGAAAAAAGAGGAAAAACACTTGTAGAATATTGTGTTCAGTTCTGGACATTTTAAGATAGGGAAAGCACAGCCCGAGTCTGTTGGTCAGGGTGTGATTGAGTGTAAAGAGCTCATGGGTGGTCTTTGAGGTCCCTTGCAAGTCCAGCTTTACTCAATTATAGTCTCCTTAGTGGGAGGGTATTTGCTGTCTGGTAGTTTCTCCAAAGGCTTTTAAGGCAATGCTTTGCTCATAGCACATGTTAATAAATATCAGCGAATGAACATTCTTAGTATGATGTAAGTTTTGTTTTCAGACCCAGAACATAATTTCCTTGAGGGCGCATACCACATGTTATTTATTTATTTTTCATATCATCCCCAGCATCTTGCAGAGGGTTGAATTTTCAGGAGGTACTGGGTTCACAAAATTAAATGTTGGGAGAATCCATTAAACACCTTATACTTATTCTCCCACTTTCCCTTTTCCTGTTACATAAAAACAAAGAACCAACATGGCAAGGGCAAGGAACACTGACTGGGAGTTAGAATCCTTTGTTTCTGGGGGTGTCTCTTGCACTGGGTAGCTCACATCAGGCAAGTAAGAGTCCACATATTGTACAGGATCCGATGATGAGGGAGAAGTGGGATGGACAGTGGCATGGCTGCTGCAGTTCAGGGCCAGGCATCTGATTGTGGCAGCTGGGCTCCTTCCAGCCCCCTGGTATTGGTTATAGTAAAGGAATGCTTTACGATAACAAAATTAAGGTACTTAATCATTTGCAAGTTTAAGTTCCTTTCAATAAGTCTGGAAGCAGAGAAATGGCATAGTTTGCTTCCTGGGAGACGTACCCTACGACCAATAACTCACTTGTGTCTGTACAGTTATTTGCTATTCACTGGCAGGTGTGACTAATTCCACCACTGACATCACTTCTCGGATGAATGTGAGCCTCTAAAGCTACTTGTGTATGAGTGTGTGTGAGAGAGAGCATTGTTGGAAGGTGCTGGGCTCCTTTTTGTTGTTACTGGTGGGGTTGAGCCCACTTTTGAGAGACGTGGATTATTGTTGGCACTGTTTTCTGAGGGCACATCTACTCTCCATGGAGCTGCTCCTGGCATATGCCCACAAGTCTTGGGATTCATTTTCTATTCTCGCTTTTTATGTTTTGTCATAGCTCTATGGGTTGGTGGGCATGTTTCTGAAGGCACTGAAAACACATTTATTTGAAGAGGGACAAAGTGATGGTGTCGAGGGAGCAAACATGAACACATAGGCTGGGCTTGGGCAAGCCACTGTGTCAGAAGACAGCGGTGGGTTCTGGGGGTAACAGATCAGCCAAGGGACTTTTATGCATGCATTTAAGCATAACCAATGGACACAAAACACTGGGGGGTAGGGGAGGCGGGGGGAAGGGCAGGGGAAAAAAGAGATATATGTACTAATCTTTGTAAAACTGTATGTAATTAATAAAAAAAATAAAGTAACTTTAAAGTGGGAAAAAATAAAATGACTTAAAAAAAAAGAACAAGTGACTAAGAAAGCATGTAAGAAAGAATGTGATTTCTACTGTTCAATCTTGAAAGAGTTAAAAGTTGGGGTGACTTTGTACTATTTAATTGTGTTTAGCTTTGTTCTTTAAAAAATAAAAGAAGAATTTAGAAAAAATAATATTTCATTAATGCACCAGCTTAGATTATTTTCTCCTGTCAGTTTAGCAATCAACAGTAATAAAAACCTGGATATAAAAATTTCATACATTTACAGTAGTATGAAGACATTAAGCGAAAAACCTTTAAAACACTTTCCATTTTCATTTCACTTAGCAGGTGCTACATATCAAGCTATTATTTACCCAGCTAAAAGGAGCTGGAAAATGATCCACACTGGTGAAGTGCCTGGAGACAAATCACACAATGGGTGTTTTCTTCTTCCTATTATGCTCAGCTGAAGGGCTTAGTTGTCCCCCTTCCCGCCTCCCCCACACAAATCAGATCAAGGTGATGTGAAGTTGCTCATGATTATTTGAAGACTGTTGAGGTTAGTTATGGTCAGCTAGCCAATGGAAAACCTCATTTTTATGCCTTTACTGCCTGGATAGCTCATGTGTATATAGGCAGTTTTTTTTTAAAGGTATAGCCAATGCTATTCTCCTGGATAATGGAGTGAGGTATCATGGATAATTCAACATGAGCAGATAATCCATAAGAAAGTTCTGTTTTGCTTTGGAAGGTACACAGACTATTAATAACCTATAATAATAAGAACATAATATGCTAATTAGACCAGACAGTCTGAACAGCCTTCCAGATGACCTTCTGGACAAAGCTGCGGCTGTGAGGGCCGAACCCCTTGCACGAATTTTGTGCATCGGGCCTCTAGTAGCTTATATTTGTGTAGTTATTTCACAAATAAATTGGAAAAGTGCTATTGTGTACTACTGGTCTAATAGCTGGAAACACCAACACCAATGAGGAAAACCAGGTATTACCCCCAGTTTTGCTCTTAATTATATGCATGACCTTAGGCAAGTTATTGAGTCTCATATTTCCTCATCTATAATACTGCACTAATAAAGCAATCCCTCCTAGATGTAAGGGATTTGAGATTATAGTTTTGTAAGTATCTTGGAAGATTAAAAACATTCAATTTGTTACTTACTTAAAGGCCTTTATTGATGGCTTACCTTGTTAGGAGTTCTGTTGGACCTAAGGATACAGTGGTGGACTGGATAGAGGGCAAAGGCTTCCCTATGTTCACCTCACATTATGGGATTGCTCTTCTCTTTTTCTTGGAGAGCATTGAAAATGGATAGAATTTATACTAACTGGGTAAGATGCAATAGGATGAGCCTGGGGTAGAAGAAGGAGCTAACATGATACTATAGTCTACATTTATATAAGGCCCATCAGTAGATGAGTGGATAGACAAGCTGTGGTACATTTATACCATGGAATGCTATGCAGCAGTAAAAAAGAAGGTTCTCTTACCCTTTGAGACAGTGTGGAGTGACCTGGAGAGTAAGTATTATGCTAAGTGAAATAAGCCAGTCAGAAAAAGACAAGTATCACATGAGCTCAGTCATATGTGGAATCCAATGAACAAAATAAACTGGTGAACAAAATAGATCCAGAGACACAGAAGCATGGAATAGACTGTCAAATCTCAGAGGGAAGGCAGGGTGGAAGAGATCAACTAAAGAACTTGTGTGCATATACACATAACCCATGGACACAGACAAAAGTGTGGTGCAGGCCTGGGCTGGGGGCGGGAGCGGGCTAGAAGGTGTAAATGGGGAAAAAAGGGGACCTATGTAATACTTTCAACAATAAAGATTAAAAAAATAATGGTATTTAATCCTAGGGTCCCTAGATGAGCTTCAGAGGGCCCAGGAACAACCTGAAATTGGATGCAAAAATTTGGGTCTGTGACTGCCACAAAGGTTGAGAACTGCTGGATTAATGTATACTCTTTCCCAGGGCAGTGCAATAACAGAGATATTTAAAAGGTTTCTCTTGGATTAAGTACTTTGTTAAATTGCCAGATTTGGTGCTACTGACTTGCACAAAGTCTCATCTGTGAAATGTGGGAGTCATATTAAAATCTCTGAGAAGTCCCACTTGACTCTAAAATTCCATGATCATAACTTCAATTTCTCATAGACATGAAAGCATTTAATCTACTCTAGTCAGTCATTTCTACAATCTCCCCCCCAAACTGATAACATTGAAATAATTTGGAAATGGTCTTTAGTTAAAGGCACATTTCTTTGACATTTTACCTAAGAAGTGGCTCTGTAGCCTGAAGAGAGGGAATTTTTTATGGGAGCATCTGTGAAGCTTTATATCTCTGCATAAATTGACCATGGTTTGGCCTACTCTATGGGAAGTGTTCTGATCCACCATCTTCAGGGATTGATTTTGGGGGGTAGTTGGATGGTCCTATTGTTTTTGTAGTTTGGTTACTGAATCAAATAGAGACATAGGTTGGTTAACATGCATGAGACTCCTGAGCACATGGTATGGGCTTTGGTAAAGACCGTTGGAGTTGTAGACATAATTAGATTAACATAAAGTGTTTTCCCCCCAAATTCCCATGGTTATGTTCTGCCATGTTGTGTGAAAATGTGCCCACGGTGTCACATACTTACCACTGTGTAGTGAGTTTTGAGGCAGATGACAAGTGGGGGCAAACACTGTTGGTGGTCTTCCCAATGGACACTGCTTTCCTCCTTGCCAGAAAAGCTGAATTTTGTCTGGGTGTCTCTCCTTCCCTATGTTACCTATACCCAGTTCCAGAGGTTAGATCTAGATTGTTTTAAGACCAATATGGAGGTCATATTTCCCTTGCTTGTGATTGGTTTAAACATGGGCATGTGATACTGTCTGGGCCAATAAACACAGGGAAAATGTGCCAAAAGACTTCAGGGAAAGGTGTCTTTGCTTTTAAGAAGAGACTCCTGCAAGTAGGAGATGGTTCTGCTTCTTCCACTAGATTCTATTGAGTCTACTTGAGAACTTTAGTAACTTCAGTCATCTTGCTCTTGTGGGGTCTGATAGCATGGGGATAAGCTGGCACATTGAAGGTGGCAGAGGGGAAATATGGAAAGAGTCTTGAAACCTGACTCTGGTTGCCCAGTACTGATTTCTGGGCCTTTAAAACCTATCTGGTTCAAGTAATCCTTGTTGCTTCTGTTTCCAAATAAGTTGCTCTTATTTTTAAACCCTCACAATTTACCATTGTTATTACTTTTTAATAATCAGTGCATATTTAGAGTTAAAAATATAGAATAGAACCTCTCTCTTTACTCTCTGTCCTCTTTTCCTGCTCTATGTTTCTTCAGTGCACTTATCATCATCTACTAGATTAGTAGATTATATGTAACAAATTAGGGGCTTTGTTTTATTTATTACTAAGGGCCCAGTGCACAAAAATTTGTGCACTCGAGGGGGGGGTCCCTCAGCCCAGCCTGTGCCCTCTCACAGTCTGGGACCCCTCAGGGGATGTCCACCTGCTGGCATGCCTGGCCAGCCTGGGTGAGGGGCTGATGGCTGTTTGCAGACTGGCCAAGCCCCCCCAGTGGGGACCCTTACCCCATGGGGGTGTGGCCAGCCTGAGTGAGGGGTTAATGGCCATTTTCAGGCTGCCCACAGCTCCCATTGACCTAAGGTCCCAGCGAGGCTGACTGGAATCAGGTTTCTGGGGTTTATTTATCTTCTATAATTGAAACTTTGTTGCCTTGAGCAGAGGCCTCGGCAGAAAACGAAGCCTCCTGTTTGCTTCAGCTCTGTGGTTTCTATAATTGAAACATTGTTGCCATGAGCAGAGGCTCAGCCAGCCTAGGCAGGCAGTTGCAACAGAAGCCTCCTGTTTGCTCGAGCTCCATGGCTGCTAGCCTCCATCTTGGCTGGGTTACTTTGCATGCAGCCACCCTGGTGGGCTGGTGGGTGTGGCTTAGGTATCTCAGAGTGATGGTTAATTTGCGTATTACTATTTTATTAGATTAAATTGGTATTCCCATCAAATATAACAGACCCTGGCACATAGAAGAACGCTTAATCAATATTTGTTGAATGAATATTTTATCAATTTAGTTGGTTTATTGCTGCTTCTATTCACTCATTCCTTCTAGTTTCAATTAGTGTACTGCTAAATTTAATAGATCTTTCAGTGATAGTTTTGATGTAGGAATTTTCTCATTTTGTCTGAACATGTCTTTAGTTTGGCTATATTCCTGAGGGATAAATATAGTTGATCTAGGTATAGAATTCTAGCTTATAATTATTTTTCTCTTAACACTTTGAAGATATTTTGTTATAGACTAAATTGTGTCTCTTCCCTCCTCCCCAAATTTATATACTGGAGTTCTAAGTCCCAAAGTGACTGTATTTAGAGATAGGAACTTTGGGAGGGAGTTAGGTTCAATGAGGTTGCAAGAGTAGGGTCTTAATCTGATAAAACTGATGTCCTCTTCTTATAAGGGAAAGAGAAAGCAGATCTTTCTCTCTCTCTGCATGAGCGAGGACAAAGTGAAAAGGCCAGGAAGAGAGTTCTCACAAGAAACCAAATTTTCACCCAGCTGATGTGGCTCTCTGATTGAGTGTCAACCTATGAACCAGTTCAATTCCCAATCAGGTACATGCCCTGCTTGTGGACTTGTGGGGGCGGTGCAGGAGGCACTTGATCAATGATTCTCTCCCATCATTGATGTTTCTATTTCTCTCCCTTTCCCTTCCTCTCTGAAATCAATAAAATCAATAAATCAATAAAATTTCCAGCACCTCGATTATGGACTTCTCACTTCCCGAACTGTGAGATAATAAATGTCTGTTGATTAAGCTACCCGAGTGTATAATATTTTTTATGACAGCCCATGCAGACCGATAGAGATTTCATTGTCTTCTATAATTTACTGTTACTTGTGAGAAGTCTGCTCTAAATCTTTTATTTCTTTGAAAATAATATTTTTCCTCTCTTCTTTTAAAGATTTTTTCTCCTTGCTTTGAGTGTTTTCATAATAATACATATTATACATACTATATATAATCAATGTGTAGTTATATTTAATTTAAAATCCTTAGGACTCAGTGACCTTATTCAAGCTTAGAATTCATGCACTTATTTTTTCCCAGTTCTGGAAAATCCTCAGTTATTCATTTTTATTTATTGCCTTTCCTCCATATCCCCCCCTCTTCTCTGGAACTCCTATTAGCTTATACCATGGATCTTATTCTGTCCCCTTTGCCACTTAGCTTTTATTTCATGTAGTCATCTTCTTTATCTCCCCATGATGAATTTTGGATAATCTTTCATATTTACCTTCTATTTCACAAATTCACTTTTCATTGGTATCCTATACTATGTTGAGCTCATACATGAAATTTTATTTTTGAGGACTGTGTTTGTTCTTAATAGTCTCTTTATTATGTTTTCCCCATAGTGTTTCATTTCATAATGGTTCCTATACCTTTTAATTCTTATTTTATGGCCTTTCTGATTTTTCTATAACTTCCCATTTTCCCATTTATGGTTGACTGAATCTCCCTCATAATTATTTGTTTCCTTATGTTTTATAATTTTCTTTATAGTGTGAGCTTGTATCTGTCAAGTGTTATCTCTTAGGCCCTTGCTGGGAAACAATCACTATTTTTGAAAAGAAAACAGAGCTTTCTAGCACCAGTTTTATATTATTTTTCAACTTGGATTTGAAATACCAATACTCTTCACTTTGGGTAGTGCAGGCTTGCAATTTTAGTTTCTTGCATGGGCTTTTTTTTTCCCCCTTCTCTTCTGCCCAGAGCCCTGAAAAACAGCATGCCTTCTTATTGTTTTTCTGAGCTGGTAGGTAAAGTTTCTCTTATCCTTTTGTCACATATATTTCAGTCCTTGGATGTCTAGCTTTATGTAGAACTCCTAGTTCCAGCTCCCCATCTTGTGCGGACCCAAAGCCACATGTCCTGTCCATTGGAGGACATTAAATACCCGGATCCTAGGGCTTCTATGCAGTCTGATGTTGTCATGGGCTTCCCTTGTGCAGACTGGGTTTTAGTCTTTGTTTCTCTTTTTGCCAGTTTCTCTCTCTGTTCTCCACCTCCTCCCCCCCAAGCTCTGCTGTGTATTAAAAGTTTAGGGGAGGGTTATCTTTCATCCAGGTTTCTTTAAGAGTATTGTGATGCAGGTTTATATTAGTCTGCTCTGCCATGTTGCTGGAAGTGACCCGAAGTCTGAAATCTCTCACTAAAGTCATCAATGACTTCCCGAACCTCTGGACCTCTTCACTTGGGACTACTTCATCTATTGCTTTAAAAGTTGCCATTGCCTTGGCATTGATACCATCACTCTTTTCTGATTCACCGAGTGACCTTTCTGCCCATTCCTCTTCTGTCCTGTTCATAGACACTTCTTCCACTCCCTCCTTAACGTTAGTATTACCGAGCCTCAGCTCTCCGTTTGCACACCGCATGCATTCCGTGATTTCATACACTCTGGGATTTCAGTTTCAAGTATGTGGTCCTTCTCTACCTTTAGCCAAAGTTTCTTCCTGCCAGAGTCAGGTGTTTAACTCCTGCTGAACATATTACCATATTCCCTGAAGGTCCCTAGGCATTTCACATTTGGTCCCTCCAGTAGCTAATCTCATCGCCTTCCTTCTGTCTACCCCCACCTTCTCTTCCTATTGTATGTTTTTTCCAGTTGCTGTCACCAACCTGTCAGTTTTCATCGACTTTCCTTTCTCCCTCACCACTTTCACACCACACCAAATTAGTCACTCTTTCTGATTTTACCACCTAAACATTTCTTGAAATTTTCTCCTTTCCAGCCCTACTTCAAAAGTGTTTTGGTTCAGGCAGGTCTATGATGATACCTCCTTGCCTCTTTCTCCATTTCCCAGACAGTTCCTTGATGACAAACTTGACCCTGCCGTTCCCTTGCTCACCACCCATAGTGACTGCCTTTCTCTGGTGTGAAGTCTTACTTATTTCACAGGGTTTGCAGATACCTTTGTGATCTTCTCTCTCTCTCTCTCTCTCTCTCTCTCTCTCTCTCTCTCTCTCTCTCTCTGCTCTTTTTCAGCTTTTACTTTCTGACTATATGGGGCTGCCTGTAGTTCCCCACGTGGTAGCACCCGCATCCCCACACCAGGTCTTTTATTGTTTCCATATCTTTACTCATGAGATGCTCTCTGCTAGGAGCTGTCTTCATCTTAATTTGACTGGCTGACTATCACTCATTCTTTAAAGCATATTTATGTGAAACCTCCTCTAGGAATTAATCCCCCCTTTAAACTTGGCATACCTGTTCTTTTCCCATGTTCCGACGATTCTCTGTATATGTGTCTATCCTGCTCTTGTGTCTTTTTTCCATACAATACTATGACCACCTCAAGAAAAGGAATTACATGTGTTACTCAATTTCATATCTTGAGCACATAGCCTGGCACATAGTAGGTGATCAAGAAATGTTTAGATGGATGTGTGGATGGATGTATGAGTGCGTGAATACGTGCAGGAATTTTGTTCAGAGAATGGGAGTCTGTATTGGCTAGAGAGGCCTGTGATGGCCTCTTGGAGAAGGCAGCCTTTGGCCTTAGGTATGGAGGATTTGGCACGAGGTTGGTAAAGGTGTGTGGGATGAGAGAAGAACTAAAGTAGCACTATTTTTTGTTTCCTTTTGGGTGCTTTGCAAGTCTCTGACTGATTGCAGCAGTGGGAGACTAATGGCCAACAGCATTCTGACAGCGCCTGCTGACAGGCGATAATGAGATTAGTGCCTTTTAATTCCATTATGAGCAAGTAGCCAAAGAATCATTTGGACATGTCAGGAGCTAATGATAGGAATTAAGGGTCCCTCTAACTTTGGGGCAGAAGTTCAGGTACCTGACACTTTGAAGAATAATTGCAAGCAACTTAAAAAAATATTTTAAAAGAAATGTTTGGTTGATGTATAACATACATACTAAAAAGTGCACAAATCCTAAGTGCTCAGCCTGATTAATCATCACAAAATGAGCACACCAGGGTACTCAGCATTCAGATCACGACATAGAGCATTGCTGACACCAGAATCAGAAAGCTCCCCGAGTGTATATTCCAGGTACTACTTGTACCCCTTCCCACAACAAGGGTCACTGACTCTGTCCTGTGCTCTGACAGCAGAGATGAGGTTTGCCTGTGTTAAACCTTTATGTAAATAGAATTATACAGCATTCCCTCTTCTGGTTTTGGCTTCATTTGCTCAATTCATGTGGATGTAGCCATAGTTCATGTACTCATTGCTACATAGTATTCTGTCGTATGGATTTGCCAAAATTAAAGAAAAAGCTGTTCTATTGTTGATGGACATTTGGACTGCTTCCCAGTAATTTCTGGCAATTATGAATGGTGCTGCTATGAACACGCTTGCCTGTCTTTTGATGAACACGCACACCCCTTTCTGTTGGATACGTACCGAGGGATGGAGTTGCTGGGTCATAGCGTGTATGTGTTGTTCATTGTTAGAATGTGCTGCCTAACCATTTTCCAAAGTGGTTGTGCCAACTTATATTTCCATCAGCAGAGCATGAAAGTTTTAGTTGTGTCATATACCTGTCACGATGTATTTCTCACCTATGATAAAATCACGTTCATCTGGATTCTGTTGATACAGAACTTGGGGTAAGATGCATATAGGCTAAACAGAAATTTACATTCATAGTAGCTTTTGATAGTGATTTTCAAAGGATGTAAAAAATACAATATTCAGGCTTGTACTTTTTTTTCTGTTTACAGAAACCTATTACATAGTTTAGTGGTCCCTGAAGACAACTAATCTGCCAAGATAATGCATTATTTTTAATTGACATCTTTATTTAAACTCACATTTAAAACCCCTTTGCTAATTACACATATAATTACCAAAACTATATTAAAAATGTGTATGTTATAAAATGAATAGATCAAGTGGCATTTCTTTAGAGCCTCCAGTGATATATATATACACCACAGTCTCCTATCCATGGTTCTATGAGAGATGCCATGGCTAAGGCAATTGCTGGTCAAGGTTTAGGGTAACTTGAAACAGGGACAATCTAAAATAGTGACTTTGAATGACAGAATTAGGCACCAAAGGTGTTGTGACAGGCTGGAGAGATAGATGGCTCTAACCCAACATGAGAGGATGCTGGCCTCTATGGATGGCCACCCTTCAGCTGAGCCCGCACACATCGCCCGTCAGCCAAGGTCGTGAGCAAAAGTGTTCCTTCCGGTGCTCTCCTGCATCTGGGCAATGGCAGAACTGGCATCCTTAAAAGAGACAATGCATGCTGCTATCTCTTCTACAGCCCTCCTAATCCTGCCTCTAATGCCTTGTTTTTGTACTACTGAATGCTTGATACAGAGATGATGAAGTATACTGGCTTATATTTTCTTAGTGAAACTAGACACCGTTTCCCTTTGATGTTCTTTTGTTCACTGATGATCTCAAGGTAGTACCATGCTACTGACCTGGTCCCTTGCTGTGAACCCAGCAAGATCAGAGAGAAGGAAGACTGATGGGGTTAAGCGTGAGCTGTGGGGTTTTAGAGGGGTGAAGTGAGAGGATTTATTTGCAAGGCAGAACAGAGGCCTGGGCAGAGGGATTTAAGCAAGACATCACTGGGGGCACTGGAGACCAGGCAGAAAGAGAGAGGACTTGGGGAGTGTGCCACCATGATATCCAGAAAGTGAAAGAATGACCAAAGAAAGATAGTGGACCAACTGGACTGCAGTCTTTTTTGTCAAATGTGTACCGAGTGTGTGTTATACTAATCTGTTGGTCACTTCAAAGCCAGACAGCCTAGAAACTTCCACCTCTGCTTATTCCTGCCCAGTCCATGTGAGCTCTTTCCCTCTTACGATCTTTCTTTCCCAAACTGAGCTGTGTTTTTTTTCCTTTTTTTTAAAATTAATTTTAATTTTATTATTATTATTTTTTTTATTACATATAGTTTGACAAATATTAGTACATATATCTCTTTTTCTCCCTGCCCTTCCCCCTGCCTCCCCTACCCCCCAGTGTTCTGCGTCCATTGGTTATGCTTAAATGCATGCATAAAAGTCCATTGGCTGATCTGTTACCCGCCGCCCCCCGCCCCATCGTCCCTGTCCTTGTTGCTGTAATTTGGCAATCTGTTTGATGCTGTTCTGCCTCCGCATCTATTTTTGTTCACCAGTTTATAATGGTTATTATTATCCATAGATGAGTGAGGACATGTGATATTTTTCTTTCATTTACTGGCTTATTTCAGTTAGCATTATATTCTCCAGTTCCATCCATGCTGCTGCAAATGCCAAGAACTCCTTCCTTTTTACAGCAGCATAGTATTCCATTGTGTAGATGTACCACAGTTTTCTAATCCATTCAGCTGCTGATGGGCATTCAGGCTGTCTCCATATCTTATGA
>PVJC01035171.1:0-18425 GCA_004026665.1 Murina feae
AAGGTAAAAGAAAAGAGATTATTAAAATGGAGCTGTCTGAGAGGCAAACAAGTTTGAAAAGATATCAGTAATATAAGAAAGGAAGGTTATGAAGTTATGGAAAATTTTAAAATGCTTTAAAACCAGTTCAGAGCACAAAGTATTCAACATAAAATTGAATGAGTGTTGTAGATCTCAGAATGCAGATAACAACAAAGATTTAATTGAGCAGAAAAAGATTTGTGGTACGGAAAAACAACATAGAATTGCTGAAGAAATCAGAACATATTAAAATAATATTAAAACATAATAGGTGAAAGCATTTCATAGCTACACCTATAATTTTATATATAACAAAGTTTATGGAATTAATTTTAAAATTAATCTGAAACAATACAACAAGCATTCTAGCAGGAAATAGTGAATAAATAACCCTTTTCTTGCCAAGGCAACTGTATGCTTAGATCTCTCTGCCACAATTATAGAACAAAAAAAAAACAATGGCTTTTTTCCTATTCTATTATGGAAATATTCAAATATATACAAAAGTATGGAAACTCATATAATAAATGCTTATGTACCCATTCCCCAGCTCAACATTTAATTCACGACTGGTTTCATCTATATCTCTCTTCACTCCGCTCTCACCACACTCTTAGAAACAATTCCAGGACATATCACTTCTTTCATAAATATTCATTCTATGTCTCTAAATTAAAAAAATAACAACAACTGCATAGCTACAAACCATTATCATACCTAAAAAATCAATAGCCAATCAATAGTGTATGAATATTTCCCAATTTTATATATTTACTTTTGGTTTATTTAAACCAGGATCCCAAATACATTCACAAATTGTTGGCTGATTACATCCCTAAAATTTAACTTAATCTATAAATGTCTCCCTTATTCTTTTTTTCTTACAATTTTATTTGTTGAGGAAATAGTTATTTCTCCATTCTACAGAGTTTGAAAGAAAATACTGTGATTAAAAAATGTTAAATTTAGTGAACTAGTTATTTATTGGTATGTGAGATTAAAAAATGTACCATCCATGTATCTTTCCTGAAATGCAAGGAAACAGCTGATTCTTTATGAAAATAAAGAATCTCAAATTGAAAATGTGATATAGAACTGGCAATAAAAATAGGATTAAGTCTTAAAATTACAAGTCACTTTACAAAGTAAAAGAAAATATCATGACTCATTCTTGAAAACAAAGATATATGATATATGTGCCTATAATCCTAGATGATTTTAATAAAATCATGTTAAACTGATTTTTTTCTTTTGTAGTGGATAGTCGACACATTCCTTCTTCATACATAAAGTAGATAATTAGAAAAACAAAGTTGAGGAAACTAAAAGCAAATTTTAAGAGATATACACTTTTTAAAAGTTTTTTTAAACAACTCTTGCTTAATATTAATCATAAGTACAAATATATTGAAGCTGATTTATATGGTTATTTCTTACTTGTTAGCAGATTCTAGACTCAATATTTCCACATCTTTTTTTTTTAATGTTTTATTGATTTTTTACTGAGAGGAAGGGAGCGGGATAGAGAGCTAGAAACATCGGTGAGAGAGAAACACCAATCAGCTGCCTCCTGCACACGCCCTACTGAGCATGTGCCTGCAACCAAGGTACATGCCCTTGACCGGAATCGAACCTGGGCCTTTCAGTCCGGAGGCTGATGCTCTATCCACTGAGCCAAACCGGTCAGGGCTCCACATCTTTATCCTATATTTTTCCAATAGCAGGTCATTCAGCTAAAGTCTGGATGTTTTGCTCATGAGGGTGCTTAAGTGTTCTTCACTGAGTTTCTTCCCAGCGTGACTATTCTGATGTGATTCCAACTGCACTCCTCACGACACTGAGAGCGTTTTATAATGTGTGAATCCTCACATGTTTTATAAGTCTTACTCTATGACTAATGGATTTTCAATGTTTACTGCACTGCATTGCTTCTCCAGCATGAATTACATGGTCTTCCCCAGGACAATTCCTTCTCCTAGGAAAAACTCACACAGGGGAGAAGCCTAGGTATGTAATCAGTGTGGTAGAGGCTTCAGTAAGTGATCCTCCTTCAAGCAACACAGGGAAGTTAGACTGGAGAAAATCCATGAGTCTCTGCGTGGGAAAGCTTTCAGTGCATACTCTGTCCTTAGACAACCTCACAAGCCTCACTTTGGCGAGAAGCCCTGGAAATGAATGTGAATGAACTTTATCCAAAGTGTGCATTTACATGGACACCAGAGAACACACACATTGGGGAGCTACATAAATATAATAAATACGGGGAACATGTCAGCCAGAGAGCTCACCTTTATTCACTTCAGAGGACCCTTCCTGATTGTAATTATTGATGAAAGGCCTTTATTGATCATTTAACTTTTAAAAAAACATTAGCAGATTCACGCTGGAGAGCAGCTTGGGTCTGTGACCACTGTGGAGGGACCTCCAATTGAGCTCCACCCTTGGTGTGCACGGGAAAACTCTGAATGGGACTCACATGGGAACTAGGAAGAAGGCAGGAAAAGCTTTACCAAGAGATGGACACTTTAAGAACATATACTGACTGAAAAAAAAGGAGAGAGATGTGTACTTTTAAAAATACTGGGAGATAGGATGAGTAGAAGAATCGTAAGTCCTGAATTTGTGGGGGAAAAATGTTTGGAGACATAGAGCTGAGAAATATAAGCCTCCTACTCTATGCCTAGGCAAACAAGAGGAATGACCACATAGATCCCAGTTTAAAATAGATTGTCAAGTAATAAGCTAAGTTATACAGAGGACTTTAAAGTATTTTGAGTGGGTTACATTTGGTGTCTAGTTTATCAGTTAATATTGAATTTGGTTTTGCTATCATTGAAGAACTAGAGGCCTGGTGCATGAAATTTGTGTATGGAGTGGGAGTGCGGGGTGGGGGTGGTGTCCCTCAGCCCAACCTGCACCCTTTCCAATCTGGGACCCCTTGAGGGATCCCGGGATTAAGTCTAAACAGGCAGTCGGACATCCCTTTCACAATCCAGGACTGCTGGCTCTAAACCTCTTGCCTGCCGATTGCCCCTAACCATTCCCCTGCCAGCCTGATCAATGCTTAACTGCTCCTGTGCCAGTGTGATTGTCCCTAACTGCCCTCCCCCTGCCAGGATGTTCCCCTCCCCCAACTGTCCTCCCATGCAGTCCTGGGTCTCCCACAACTGCCCTCCCCTGCAGGCCTGGGTACCCCCCAACTGCCCTCCCCTGCAGGCCGGGGTCCCTCCCAACTGCCCTCCCTTGCTGGCCATCTTGTGGCAGGCATCTTTGACCACATGGGGGCACCATCTTGTGATGGTCAATTTGCATATTACTCTTTTATTAGATAGGATGTTGGTTGTTCCCATTCTACATTTTTAAACTGATTTTTAATTGATATCCTAGTAAATGATTCATTTTTATAAATATTTCATAGTTGCTTGAAAAGAATATGTAGTCTCTGATGGATATGAATCATTCTGCTTTTCTGTCTGGTCCCTGTCTTTCTCCATCTCTAGCCTCAATGTGTACTTGTGGACACCACACACACACACACACACACACACACACACAGCTTAATCCCAGTCACCATTGTGTCCCATCTTGAGGACTGCAAAAACACTTAACTAACCTCCCTGCCCAGAACTTGACCCCTGTATTCTACATGGTAATAATCCTTTTAGAAATGATTCATGATTTGACACTTCTCTGCTCAAAACCTTCATCTCACTCAAAATAAAACTCAAAGTGCTTACCCAAGCCTAGAATGACTTATACCACCTGGCCCTGGATGACCCCTTTAACCTTTCCTACTACTTTTCTCCTTTTGCTAACTGCCCCACTCACACCGGCACCTCTGCCTTCCTTTAGCCTGCCAATTATAGTCTCACCTCAGGTGTTTTGCATGTACTCCCCCCTCTCTGTTATTTTCTCCCCTAAATGTGCATGGCTTGCTCTGTCTTTTAGATATCTACCAACATATGTCCTTATTCAGGGGTCCTTTGACCATCCATGTAAAAACAATATCTATCCATTCTCTGACCCTGATTTAATGTTCTTCATTGCTCTTAATCTCCACTCCAAACATTGCACATTTCTTTTTTGTGTTTGTTATTTGTTTTATATATTTGCTTATTATCTGTCTCCCTCCACTGGAATATAAACTACATTCCCATGCCAGGTCCTACAACAGTGGGCCATTTACTCACTATTTGGTTAATGAATGTGATCTACTCAGATCTCTCAGTTTTCATACAGGTAAAACCTGTACCACTCTAAAGTGTGAGCTTCTAACAGTTATCCATTTTGCTTTTACCCTGTGGTTCCCAGTCCAGAAGCATTTATTTTAGTTGGTTCTATTGGTAAAGTAGCTTAATTTCTACATTAACACTGAGAGGTATTGTTCCTGAAATTCGTCCCTGAGGTTAGCTGCATACTGGTTTTTGGATTATAATTTGTATCACTCACATTATATAGAGATAAATGGTAGCATAGTTCTGGAGGTAGTATTATGGAGGGGCATTCTATCTGCCCCTTTTTGTATCCTGAAGATATTTAATAGATTTTCTTTAAATTCTCTCTTCTTAAGGGTCTCTCTTATTAAGGGATGGGAGTTTCTGGATTTCTGAACTCCCACTAGATGGAGCACTTTTCATATCAAGGGTTCTGAAAATTCTCCCCTAATTGAGTCAGAAACTCATACAGTAAAAGTGACCATCCATTTGTGCTCTCTTATCTTGGTGGGATAAATTGACCTAAAAGGTGAAGAATTCTGCTGCAAGTATATTGAACAGTTAAAAAAAAAAAAGATCTATGAACACTAATTCCAATACTTCTCTTTGAATTGTCTTCAAGTTAAGCTGCCAATGGAGGCAAGAACATTGGGCTAGAAGCAGCAGACACAAATTTTCCATTTGAATATGATAACTTCTATAATTTGGGGGGATCACTGTCTAGATTAGTTTAAAATTCAGATATCCAAAATCATCACGAAATGCTCAAAATTAGGGAGATATTCATGGATTGAAGCCAATTGTATCCTTTGACTTTTAAATGGGAGAACCACAACTTATTTAAGACCATTTTAAGGTTTGGAAGTGAGCGTGGACTATCTGTTCAGATAGCTTTTACTCTTCCTCTTTATCACATGAAGTGGTGGAGGCAACGGAGGTTTCCCCAGTGTCACATATTTATTAGCCACAGCTAAATCCCCAAATGCTCAGCCATTTCTTCTTAAGAGTATTTTATGTCACCATTGAGTCCCAGGTTGCTTGGACTCTCCTAGGAAACTGTCCATGACCTGAGCCGAATAAATTCATATCTTCATTGCTGATGTGTGATCTATCATAGGCACTGGAAAACTATAGTCTGCAAGGGTAAACTTGTTGCCCCCAACACCAACTTGCTGTGCAACAGGATTGTAAAAGGGATGTTAGTCCAAGTTTCTTATGAGACCAAAATGGCAGAGTAGGAAATACCTTTTCTTGTGTTGTAAAGTAAGGTCTTAGACCACCTACACATGCCTTTCAAAGGAGGTTTTCAACTTGTAGCTAATTAACCACCTGTATAAAAAGGGATGGAAGGGATGAAAGGGAATTGGGGTTTGTAGAGGAAATTTATTTGTAAAAGTTTTTAGAATGCTGGGGCAAACCCCCAATACATTATGAAAGGGGGGTAGGAAGATGCTCCCCCCCAACCTCAAGTACATTGAGGAAGGTTTCAAAGAGACAAATCAGAAAGCTGGGTATTTTCTCAAGAGTCTGTGAATTAGTGTCCCACTAGCCCGAAAGAATCAAAGGGCAGGAATTGGAAGTCACTTGTGGCAGCCCAGTAGAGAATGCCGTGATTTGGAGAATAACTGCTTTTTCACAGATTAATTAAAGGTATGTTTCCTGTGGATATTTTCATAGACAGAGTTGCCCAGTGTTGTCTTATTGGGAGTATTTCTTAGATGCATCTTGGAGATTTGGTGGGATTCCAAGAGAGAACTTCTTGGATGGGATTAGATTGTTGGGAACCAAAATCTATAGAGAGTGTGTGTGTGTGTGTGTGTGTGTGTGTGTGTGTGTGTGTGTGTGTGTTTTGGGGTGGGGAGAGGAGCCAGTGTTATAAGCGGCCAGCTGTGGAAAGTGCATCAAATAATTTCAATGAGGGATTCAAAACAGTGAGTATTTTTCATAGAACCTACAAAGTACACCGAGGAGTGGAAGTCAGCATTTAACAGATAGCAAGCTAAAAGAATATTGACCGCAGTTTACAACCCTTAGGAAGTTATTCTCTGCTCTGTACTTCTCCCCATCCTTTCACACTTCAAAGGCATTGCCAGGCTAGTGAACTGGTAGAGAGAGACAGGAGCTTCAGATGAGGGCAATAGAGAAGAAGTAACTGTGTCCCCCTTTCTCCTTGACATGTTTCCATGTATGCAACACACAGAAGACCTTAGTATTATCTAAAAGTGAACAAACGAAAGATGGGATCTGCCTGAAATTTTATCCAAGGGCAAGGAAAGATCTAACTCCCATAGAGTGAGTTGTCAGAGGCAGTCATGAAAAAAAAATTGCCTTATTTTGCCCCACTTTATATCTTTATAATTCGTATTCATTTTTTTCTTCAAGTCCTTTGCATCCTAAAAAGCTTTTTGCTATATTCTGATACCTGAGATAGTGTTAAATTCAATGTGACTACTCTTTTGTCAATTTTCATCTATGCTAACAGGTTTTACTTTCTATACTTTAAAGCTGTTTAATGCATAAAGGCTTGTAGTTACTATATCGTTTTAGGCCACTTTAATACTTTGATACTAATTTTCCTTTGAATATTATCAACTCTGCTTTATTTCTTTTTTTAAAAAATATTTTATTGATGTTTTACAGAGAGGAAGGGAGCGGGATAGAGAGTTAGAAACATTGATGAGAGAGAAACATCAATCTGCTGCCTCCTGCACACCCCCTACTGGGGATGTGCCTGCAACCAAAGTACATGCCCTTGACCAGAATCAAACCTGGGACCCTTCAGTCTGCAGGCTGATGCTCTATCCACTGAGCCAAACTGGTCAGGGCAACTCTGCTTTATTTCTAATATTTTTCTATATGTTAATCTATTTTTAAAAATTTTCAAATATATGTGTTACTTGTTACTCTTGTATTCAGTTGTTGGATTTGGGTATATGTGTTTATACTTTCCCAATTTGTGAATTAACATTTAGAATTACAGATATGTTTTTAGTCCTATTTCTACTATCTTATTCTGTTTCTATAGCAAAAATTATTATAAGGTTTTAATAGCTATGGTTAAAGATAAAAAATTCAGCCTAGTAAATCTAATTGGCTTTATTAAGTGATTAATGAATTGGGCAGCATTCCATTGAGAGAGTAGAGACATACGCCCAGGAATTGTACAAAATAGTAAAGTTTTATGGCTAGAATATAGTTTGAGCAAGGAAGTTACTAGCAAAAAAAAAAGGAAAGGGTTATTTTGGGCCCTGTCATTTGTTTTTTTGGGGAAAGGCGCAAAGGTTTTATCATATAGATTACCTCACTATTGCTGATCAGTAAATTTCAGGTTGACTATTTTAAAAGTCACATTTCTGGGAGAGATTGAAGTTTCAATTAAGTGTTGTTTTGCTATTGCTGAGCAAATGACACCATTTGGGGCCTGTCATTTTTTTTAACCAATATATTTAAACATACATTTTGCTATCAATGTAAACATCTAATCAATATCTATAACCTCTCCTGCGAATGAGAAACTTATTCCTCTTTCTCACTATTTATCTTTCAGATTTTATAATTGTTTACAATTGCAGTTCCAATATAATATACTATGTTTTTCCAGTATGCCTTTTTCATGAATTTTGTGTTATAAAATCAGTATATCTACTTCACAGCTATAATATAACCAGTTATTTGGAGTTAAATACACACTTTCCTGAGCCCATGGCTTATTTTTCTTTTATCTTGAGTATTCCTGTATCGTGGATGTTTGTTTTATTTTGTTATTTTCTCAGTTATCAGCAAGAAAAAAAATTTTAAGGTCCATAATAATAACATTTTAAACACATTATGTATATGAATTCAAAACACTGATTTAAGTGATATGAGAGTTGACATCTGCATTTCTTATCTTTGTGTCATAAATATTATACTATGTTTTTCCTAAAATTTCCTATTTTAGGTTAAAAATCTGATGTCAGTATGATTCTTTTGCCTATGAAAATAACTTTTTGTCTCTCTCAGGTTTTATGATTTTTATTTATTTATTTGAGTGTTAATTTAGCTTAGCTTTATCCAAGTGTTTTCTTTTTGTGGAGGGGGGCTGTGGGGGCAGGTATTTGCCTTTATTTTTTATTATTTCTTGCTCTTTACTAGCTCTATTATCTTCCTCTGAAATGACCATTTTGTCTGCTATAGATCTCTAAAATTGATCCTCCATATCTCATAGCTGTTTTTCATAATTTTATTTTTCTTTCTCTTCGCATTGTGTTCTGAGAAAATTTCTTGTTTCAGCTTTTCAAATCCCTACCTTGATCTTCTTGTTTTGTTTTTTGTCCTCTATTTTTTTTCCTCCAGCCATAACCATTATTTTAGTCAACATTCTTATTGAGCTTTTAAAAATAATGATTATGGTTAATTTTTGAGAATTAAAATAAAACACAATTGGTTATTGATATTATAAAGGAAAGAGTCTACATTGATCTGTACTAGTTATTGGACTGTGTTTATTTATCTCTAATGGCCCTTGAGGACAGTCGATCTAGAATCTGATTACAGGATTCCTGGCTGTCCCGGGTTGGATTGGGAATATTTGATCAAATGGGCTCTAGTATTATATGACATGAGTAGTTGAATTTCAAGGTTTGTGAAGAGATCCAGAGGTTGCTTAGACCATGATTCCATCTTTGGCTTTGATCTTGTCACCCACAGAATGAACCTCTGGTGGCAGATTGTCTGCTTCAGAGAGTTGTTCTTTCACCTTTAATTAAATCGAACTACATAACGGGGGAATTAAACAAGTTTGTGCAGCCTTTGTATTCATGAGCCCACTGACTGCCCGCTGTCAGCCTTGCTCCCAGTCTTTGCTGCCTCAGATGTGGTGCTTGGTAACAGAGTCTTCTGATCAAGTTACTTTCTGGTAGTCTGTTTTTATAGTATTGTGAGTCCTTAAATTTCCCATGGTTTTCCATAATCTTATGTTATTTCAGAAATTCTTCGAGATTTGTAGTGATGGCACCCATTACTGTTAACCACTATTACAATACTGTATTAATTCTTACTTTTATCTTCATTTTAACATTTCAATGGGTTTGGAAAGAGCAAATGCAGTCAAATGCCCTTCTGGTTTTTATCACTCAGATTATTGGATTTAGCTATTTGATTATTAAAAAGCAGGTGCATCTTTTTTTAAAACTGGAAGGTGTCTTATTACCAAAATAATAATTGGGAGAATTATGATTATGATACTCAGTCCTCTAAGTTACTTCACTTGTAAATGGTTGAAGTGGGATATTTTGCTATTTATGGCTTCTGTCTCACTTTCCTAAACTTTTACTGGAGAGATACATTGAAAATCTTCCAAGAAAACACATTCAGCAACAGAAATAGGAAGAATATCAGCTGCCTTGCCTTTGCTTCCTGAATTCAGATCAAAATATTCAGTCAGATGCTTTCATCCTACACAAACAAAGGGGGCTGCCAGAGTGTATAAGGCCCAAAGAATCATCCTTTTGTTTTTTGACACTTCTAGCAAATAATGGCAATGAACCCTCCTCATATCTGCATCTCATAATTCATTAAAACAAAGAAAAAACATTAAAGATATGATTCGAAGGTGGGAACTCTACTGGAGAGAGGTCATGGCATGGCATTCTACACACAGTTATTCTGTACCACACAATTGTGTTTGGGGGAATCATATCTGCAAGCTTATTTTCAAATCATTCTTTGATTTTAGCTCTTTCTTTCTGAAACACTTCATGGATCAGGATCATGGACTCTTGTTGATGACTAGGTATTTTCCACCTTCAACTTCTTCCTTAAATAATGGAAGGACTTTTTATTCCCTTACTCCAAAGGCATAAGGATGTATGGACTCATTATTTACCAAAGAAGAAAGAAAAATGAACATGTAATGGGTAATTTAATTTCTAAAGCACTTCATCTTTTTCCTGGGAGAGACTCCTCGGCATGCAACCTTCACAGTGTAAACAAAAATGAATGAATGATTTAGCAGTAATATTATTTTCAATTTTGATGTGAATTAAAAAGTGAAAGTTATTCAGAATATTCTTTCATTCAAATTAATCTTTGCTGGATGCCTCATACATTATTCACAATACTGTGGTGCAATGACCAATTCCATATGAATGCTTCATGGCTTATTTTGTTCTAAATAGAGCCTCTACCAGCTGCATGAATATCTGTAATTAAATGACAGTTTTTTTATGTAAAATATATTTTAAAAATATTTTTCCATTTTTTTAATAACTTTTTATTGCCATGCCAGTTTCTATCATGCTGGAGTAACAGCATAGATTCATAAATGAGAGCACTAACACTCTTCTAGTATTTTGGGACTAGGTGACTAATTTTAAAATAGTTCATATTTTGTAAACATTTCATGTTCAATTATCTGTGGCTCCCAGGAGTATTTGAAATACTTATTGATGGTGAAAGAGGCAGAAGTGACAAAGTCGTCACGGTGGTAAACTTCCTAGCTGCATGGTTATTATGTGCAATCTGAGAGAGGCCCAGTAATGAACATTTGTAGCATCGTCCAGATATACAGGGGTAAGAATTGTCCTTCCAGAAACATTAAAGCACAGTGCTTCTCAAACTTTAATGGGAAAATAATCAACCGAATATCTTGTTAAAATATAGATTTCGTTGTAGTAGGTCTTAGGACTGCCCTAAGAATCTGAATTCTAAAAAGCTCCTAGCCTAGGCTGCTGGTTCAATAAACCATACTTCGAGAACAAAATGTCTAGAGACTGAGTCTCAAGTTTGCAAATCCAAGGCCTCAATTTTGCCAGTTGGCCTAGAATTTGATCCTGAAAAGATGACATGTGACAATGAAAGAGACAAGAGGCTGATGTGTAAGCCAAACTCAGTTTCATGAGGGTTCTGGTTCTTAACCCTGAGCACCACGAGAATCACTTACAGAACTTCAGGATCTAGCTTTTCTCTGTACTATCCTGAGGGAACCATCTGGCATTGTTCGTGGTTCCCACGGAACTTAAAGGGAAACCTTCACCATGTCTGGAGCCCTTGATGTCCTGCAAGTGAAGGAGGAGGATACCCTCAAAGTCCTTGTAGCAGAAACCCACTTAGGGGGCACCAACCTTGACATCTACAAAAGGGAGAGTGATGGCATCTGCACCAGAAATCTGAAGGGAACCTGGGAGAAGCATCTGCTGGCAGCTCTGCCATTGTTGCTACTGGGAACCCCACTGATTATCAATGGCATAGCCTCCAAGAATACTGGCCAGCGAGCTGTGCTGAAGCTGCTGCTGCTACCAGAGCACTCAATGCTGCTGGCCGCTTCACTCCTGGAACCGTCACTAACCAGATCCGGGCAGCCTTCTGGGAGTCAAGACTTCTGATCCCAGAGCTGACCACCAGCCTTTCACAGAGACATCTTACGTTAACCCACCCACCACCCCTGTGTCACACAGACTCTCCTCCACACTCGGTGGACATTACCGTCCCATGCAACAAGGACGCTCACTCAGTGGGCCTGATGCGGTGGATGCAGGCCTGGAAGTTCTGTGCATGTGTGTCACCATTTCCCATGAACACCCCTGGGCGATAATGTCTGATCTCTGTCTACAGAGATACAGAAGAGT
Organism: Murina feae; assembly: GCA_004026665.1. Classification (NCBI taxonomy): domain Eukaryota; kingdom Metazoa; phylum Chordata; class Mammalia; order Chiroptera; family Vespertilionidae; genus Murina; species Murina feae. The sequence continues at coordinate 11,843 of PVJC01035171.1, forward strand.
TTGGAAAGGAAGTGCAAGCTGCTGTTGAAAAGGCTGTGTGACCCAGGAAGAGTTTTAGGGTGGATGGACTGCTCCAGCTCCCCAGTTCACTGCTGCTCAGCCCGAGGTCACAGGCTGGTCTGAAGGCATGTAGGTGCCCTCTGTGCGCATCCCACAGTGTCCTACCAAAGGCTGGAGCGCTCGGCCTGCCACTGAAGACTGTTCTGCAGCCCCCACTGCTCCGGCCACTGAATGGGTCGGAACAACCAACTCTAGTGGCCGTTAGCTGTTCTTCCACAAACTTTTAAACAGAATGGAAGCTGACAGAAAATAAACAGTTTCTAAAAAAGAAAAGAAAAAAAAAGAATTTCAGGTCTTAGACCCAATTGCATGGGATCATGATTTAATTGGTCTGAAATGCTACTAATATCTATACTTGTTCAAATACCCCAGTGATTCTAATATGCAGCCGCATAATTGTTACGTAGACAATTATAATGCTAAGTAGATGAAGTACTAGTGTTAGTGGAATAGCACATTTTCTTTCCTGAAGCGATGTCTACATGAAGAGCCCATGTGAAGCTGGTGGCTTACTTGGGGAATGTAGAATCATGGGGAAGGGTTAAATAACCTGAGTCATTGTCCTAATCAAGCCTGATACGTACACCTTCACCAGAGGATACGTTTGGCAGGGAGGCAGGCGGGTCGAGGGCTCTCATGGCCCTTCTCCAGCTGATGTGTCTTTCATGCTGGGCTCCCATTTTCTACACTAAGGCAGACTACCCCACCTCTGTAATTTTCCTTTATGCTTTAAAACAATTTCACACAAAGACTTTCACTTTATTTACTTACTCATGTTTACCTTAATCATCTATTTCCAGGTCCCTAAAATTCTTAGTCCCCTTGATTGGAAGTTGGTGTCTCAGAATCTCCTCCATGGCTCACTTCATGGCTAATGCCTTAGGGTGGATTTTCTTTATATATCTATCTAGTATTTCCTGCTAGATTGCCTTCTTTTTAAGTTTCTTCCTTAGAATGTAAGCCTTATTTCTAAATTATAGGACAGCCCTGCTTGTGTTATATTTCCTAAATTATTTGTTCAGTATAAATAGATAAGCATATGAAATGCAATGTTTATGTTCCGCTAATTTCACACAAAGCTAGTGCAAGCGCTTTCATATTTACAAAGCTAAAATGAGACTGGGTAGAGACATTTTGGCGCGGGGTCATAGAACAGTGCTCCTTTTTGTTATTTAGGAAAAAGCGCTTAGAGAAAATTGAAATGATATGTACAAAGGCACTTCCTACAAGGCATTTCAATTTGAAAATGGGCCAAGTGCCAATGGCATGTTTAACTGACTTTTTACGTGGGGAAATGTTTGATCAAGAATTATTCTTTTTTTGGGGGGGAGGGGACTTTTACTCTCATAAACTCAATGGAAATTTGAACAGCATATCATTTTGAGAACATATAAAAGGAAAGAGGTAGTTAGTAATCAGGATTTCTTAGTGAAGTTTTGTCAGGCTAATGAATTTTCCTGTCTGTCAAAATGATAGCACTGATATATCAGTTGAAATATCAGCCGTAATTTACCTTGGCTTTAAATGAGCTTCAGTTCTACTTGTTTGACATACAGATTACAGATTTTTGAAAAGTCGTCTAGACTAGAATCTTGCATGGTTTGTTTAATTTATCCACACCAGAGACTTATCCACAATTATCAAAGAGTTTTGTATGTGTGCACTAAATTTTTATTGATATCATAATCATGTCTGTGTTATATTTGTATATTCTTAATTCACAACTACACAGGAACTGGAGTTTTCAGATATAATAATAGCAACAGGAATATTGTGTCTGTGTGTGTGTGTGTGTGTGTGTGTGTGTAATCAACACAGAGCCAACAGTCTGCAAGAGGAAGGTTAGCTTGGCTTGGGTTATCAGGACTGACCTGGATAAAGCATAACATAGAGCAGTTTAGCTCAGAATGGATAGTGTATTCATCAGGTTTCTTGAGAGAATGGAACCAACGTATGGTGGAACAATGGCCTCGTTATTTTGCTGTCTTATCTTGAAGCCCACTAACATCAACAAAACTAAAACATATGGATCCTTGGAGGTGGATGAGGCCTGAACATAGCCTGGAAAGTGGTAGATATTTCATATATATACTAGGGGCCCAGTGCACAAAAATTTGTGCACTGGGGGGGCGTCCCTCAGCCTGGTCTGTGCCCTCTCCCAGTCTGGGACCCCTCTGGGGATGTCCACCTGCTGGTGTGCATGGCCAGCCTGGGTGAGGGGCTGATGGCTGTTTGCAGGCTGGCCAAGCCCCCCAGTGGAGACCCTCACCCCAGGGGGTGTAGCAAACCTGGGTGAGGGGCTGAGGGCAGTTTTCAGGCTGGCCACAGCTCCCACTGACCCTACGGGCCACCCGCCTGGGAAGCGGAGGCTGGGGTGGCGCTGGCCATCCCACGGCCTCCCGGGCAGGGGCCGCGGGGGTCCGGCTGCCTTGTCCCCACGCCCCGGAAGGCTCCCACCCGGGAAGCCGAGGCTGCAGTGGCACTGGCACCCCACGGCCTCCAGGGCGGGGCCCACGGGGGTCCGGCCGCCTCGTCCCCGCGCCCCGGAAGGCTCCCGCCCTGGAAGCCGAGGCTGCAGTGGCGCTGGCCACCCCACGGCCTCCTGGGCAGAGGCCGTGGGGTCCAGCTGCCTGGTCCCTGCTCCCCACCCCAGGCTCCCGCCTGGGAAGGCATCTGCAGGCCCAAGGCGCTGGATGCCTTCCCAGGCGGGAGGCTCCCAAGATGCTGGAGGCCGCAGCCCAGGAGAAGCCGCACACTGGGGCTTTGGCCTCCACCATCTTGGCTGGGCTAATTTGCATACAGCAGCTCTGATTGGCTGGTGGGCGTGGCTTACCCCCGTCCCAGAGACACGGTTAATTTTAATATTTCGCTTTTATTAGTTAAGATGTTAAATTGATCATTTTTAGCACAGTGAAGATATATATGATATATATGTAAATATATCTAATCTAACCCTACCAGACTGCTGTACCGATTTTTCAGTAATCTGAATCTGCCACTATACTGCTTTGCCTAGGTACTTTGCCTAGTATGTAAAAAAAAATGCATCATAATCTAAAAATAACTAACCAATTGTGGTCAAACCTCATGGTTAGCCAGTGCAAATGTCTGCCCCCATGTGTTTGAATTGACTTTGTGTGATTTAAGGGACAAGTTAGGTTCAGGGCTTCAGGTCTGGTAGGGCTAATAAAAGACTAATATGCAAATTGGCCCTCACTCTGTTACATCTAAGCCATGCCCACCAGCCAAGCCACATCCATCAGCCAATCAGAGCGGCAGTATGCAAATTAACCCAGCCAAGATGGTGGCCAGTAGCCATGGAGCTAGAGCAAACAGGAGGCTTCTGTTGCACTGGCAATGGAGGAAACTGCCTGCCTAGGCTGGCTGGGCCTCTGCTCAAGGAAACAAAGTTTCAATTATAGAAGCCATGGAGCTGAAGCAAACAGGAGGCTTCATTTCACCAGTGATGGAGGAAACTGTCTGCCTAGGCCGGCTGTGGCCTTCCACTCAAGGCAACAAAGTTTCAATCATAGAAGATATAATTCCAGCCAGCCTCACTGGGACCTTAGGTCAATGGGAGCTGTGGCCAGCCTGCAAACAGCCATTAGCCTCTCACCCAGGTTGCCCAGGCATCCCAGGGAGGGGGAGACCCACATTGAAGGGACTGTGGCCAGCCTTCAAACAGCCACCAGCCCCTCACCCAGACTGGCTAAGCACCCCAGGGATGGGGACACTCACCTTGAAGGGGCTGTGGCCAGCCTGCAAACAGCCATCAGCCCCTCAAACAGGCTGGCCAGGCATCCCCGTGGGAACCCCACCCTCATCCGGGACACCATTGAGAGCAAACCAGCCGGCCCCCACCCATGCACTAGGCCTCTATCCTATATAATCCTATATAATATCCTATATAATCCTATAATGCAATATAATAAAAGGATAATATGCAAATTGACTCTAACAGCAGAACAACTGGGAATGACTGGTCACTATGACACACACTCACCACCAGGGGGCAGACGCTCAATGCAGGAGCTGCCCCTGGTGCTCAGGGCACTCCCATAGGGGGAGCTCTGCTCAGCCAAAAGCCAGAAGGCTGCCAGTACAGCAGTGGTGGTGGGAGCCTCTCCTGCCTCCTCAGCAGTGCTAAAGATGTCCGACTGCAGCTTAGGCCTGCTCCCCGCTGGCAAGTGGACATCCCCCAAGGGCTCTCGGTCTGCCAGAGGAATGTCTGACTGCCATTTTAGGCTCAATCGCCCGGGGAATGGGCTAAGCCAGCAAGTGGACATCCCTCGAGGGGTCCCAGACTGTGAGAGGACATAGACTGGGATGAGGGACCCCCCCCCAGTGCACAAATTTTTGTGCACCGGGCCCCTAGTGTGTGTGTGTGTGTGTGTGTGTGTGTGTGTGTGTGTTAGACTAGAGGCCCGGTGCACAAAAATTTGTACACTCAGGGGGCAGGGGTCCTCTGCTTGACCTGTGCCCTCTCCCAGTCTGGGAACCCTTGTGGGATGTCCACCTGCTAGCGCACCTGGCCAGCCTGGGTGAGGGGCTGATGGCTGTTTGCAGGCTGGCCAAGCCCCCCAGTGGAGACCCTAATCCCATGGGGGTGTGGCCAGCCTGTGTGAGGGCTGAGGGCTGTTTTCAGTCTGTCCACAGTCCCTTCAGAGTTCAGGTCCCTACTGGGGTGCCTGACCAGCCTGGGTGAGGGGCTGAGGGCTATTTGCAGACTGCCCACAGCTCCCATTGACCCAAGGTTTCAGCGAGGCTGGCTGGAAGCAGGTTTCTGGGGTTTATTTCTCTTCTATAATTGATACTTTATTGTCTTGAGCAGAGGGCACAGCCGTCCTAGGCAGGCAGTTTCCTCCATTGCTGGCTTCCTGTTTGCTCTAGCTCTGTGGCTGCCAGTCGAAATCTTGGCTGGGTTAATTTGCATATTGTCGCTCTGATTGGCTGGTGGGCATGGCTTGGCTGGTGGGCGTGGCTTGGGTGTACAGGAGTGAGGGTTAATTTGCACATTACTCTTTTATTAGATTTTATATATATATGTGTGTGTGTGTGTGTGTGTATTATGGAATTGGCTCATGTAATGATTATGGAGGCTAAAAAGTGCCCTGGTCTGTTCTCTGCAAGCTACAGATCTAGGGAAACTAATGGTGTAATTCAGTCCAGCAATGCAAAACTTTGATTCAAATGTATATACTCATGTATAAATATGTGTGTGCTACTAAGTTGCACTGTAAAATGCTTAATGACTAACTGTCTTGGGGTAAATTGCTATAATTTATAGTTTGTCAAACTCCATGTTGTAAATACTCTACCTCTTTCTTGTCCCTAGCAGATGTCAAGCTATAAATATAACTCTGTTGAAGGTGGAACTGGGTAAAATGCATAGTGCAACCATAAATATTATAGTATGTAAATAACCTTAAGAGCATAGAGTAAATATAGTAAAATAACCAGAAATTGATATGATTATTACCTTTACTTTTAATAGAATGTATTTGATTTTAAGTTATATAATTTAATGTTTAGTAATGACCATTTTTAACCACTGTTTCACAACATTCCTGAAAATTAACAGTCAAATCTCGTGAGCTGGTATGAGACAGATTGAACATATAATTGGACTGTGCCGGAAAGTTAGAAAGCTACTGGTTAGCCTTTCCCCATGCTTCCAGCTGACTGAGAATGAATGAGAGAAGATGGCATATCTAATAAGCCTTTTCAAGATCTTTATTCTTTCTCTGGACTACCTAAACTTTTCTATTAAGAGAAACTCCATCCATTTCACTTTTCTGTAATTAAATTATTTCCTCCCTAAAAATTGGCAAATGTATCTATCTTTGTCTTTAAATACCTCTTTAATTGCATTTGGGCACTGAAGGGAAGAGAGGAGTTGAAAATCATCTGATATCCAAAGGTTGATGGAATTTTATGTCATTAACTTCAGTAAGGAGGTAGGAATAATAATGATTTAAATGCAGTTAGCTTCCATTGGCTAGTTCATGTTCACCATAGTAAGTGTTTCTCATAGTAATCTTTATTTCATTATAGTACACTGTCAAAATAAATACCTACATATTCTCTCTGATAGTTTATTAAAGGATATCAAAGGAAGTAGCTTATTTAGGGAATAAACTTTCAAATGTGACAACAGGATAAGTGCCTTGTAAGTTTGTTCTGTGACATCTTTCCTCAGACCTTCTTAGCATGTTAATAAATGAATGTGGATTTATATGTGAATGAATTCATTTTCCACTTAAGCTTATGGAGAACATTATAAGCCTTTTCCTCAAGGCACAACTTATGGCCTCTCTTCCTAATGAGTTACTCTAGTTTGTTTATTTTGTCTTTCCTATATCTATTATACTTATACTAGAGGCCCAGTGCGATTGAAATGACACAAGGAGGAGCCCCCCTCTCACAGTACGAGGAGGCACCCCACAGGGGGCCGGGACCACGCCTGACTCACAGTGTCCCTGGCCCCCCTGCCTGTGTCTGCTCCAGGGCCACTCCAGCCACC
>PVJC01035172.1:0-18328 GCA_004026665.1 Murina feae
CCCCCAAGTGCACAAATTTTTGTGCACCGGGCCCCTAGTAAATGAATATTTGTGAAAGAATAAGTGAACACAGCGTCATCTTTGGGAAGTCAAGAGAGGGAGATATTTTTTTAAACATATTTTGTTGATTTTTTACAGAGAGGAAGGGAGAGGGATAGAGAATTAGAAACATCGATCAGCTGCCTCCTGCACACCTCCTGCTGGGAATGTGCCCACAACCAAGGTACATTGACCAGAATCGAACCTGGGACCCTTCAATCTGCAGACCGACACTCTATCCACTGAGGCAAACCGGTTAGGGCAAGAGGGGAAGATATTTTTGATGACAAAGAACTCAATAACAAAAGCCTTCTTGAACACATTCTATTTTAGGGATCTTAAAAAAATAACTTTTTCTAACTTAGAAAATAAATGGAAAAATATGGATAATGAGTTCCTGAAGAAATGCAAATAGTCAATGAAAATTTATTGAACCTCCAGTAATCAGAGAGCCACAAATTATAACAACAACAAAATACCACTTCTCTCTATCAAATTAGCACACACACACAGGCATGTGCGCATGCATACACACACACACAATACCCACTTTTAGGAGAGATAATGTTAATGTTAAATAAATTAGAAAAGATCATCGAAGACATTTTGATGTTTCTCTCAAAATTAAATATAAACACCAATTGTCTATTTGCTATGGTCTATTGTTAGTGTATCCAAATTTTACATGTTGAAATTTAACCCCCAAGATAATGAAATTAGCAGGTGGGGCCTTTGGCAGGTGATTAGGTCACTAGGGTAAAGCACTCATGAAAGAGATTACAAAAGGAAACTTCTTGTAAAAGAGACCCCAGAGAGCTAGCCCCTTCTATCATGTAAGGTGACAGCAAAAAGACAGCTTTCTGTGAAGAAGCACGTCCTCCAAATCTGCCTACACCGTATCTTGGATTTTGAGCCTCCAAAACATTAGAAAATACATGTTTATTGTTATAAGCCACACAAGTTCTATTATTTTTGATGTGGCAGCCCAAACTGACTAAGACATTATCAGTTTCTCTTCTGGGCACTCATTCTATAAGAATACCCACGCTGTACTCAGAAATACATATAAAGAATGTTCATTGCAGCATTTTATTTAATAGTGAAAAATCAGGAGCAACCTAAATGCCAAGTAGGGAAGTGCATTAGTAAAAATACAGTAGGTTATGCTGAGGTTTAAAAAAAAAAAAGCACTGGCATCACACCGCAAATTCTCACTCACTACAGGGTTTGCTCTGCGCCAGACAACCCCTATGGTGACTCCCCTTCAGGTTGGGACTTAGCTGTCCAGGCTCTCTGGATCTTGTGACTCCACCATCTCAATAGGAGGCCTTCTCCATTGTCTTACTGGATGGAGTGCTTAACGGCCTCACACCTGCAATGAAATACTTCAGCCCACAAGTGGCACAGGCCACTTCAAGTTGGAACCCACTGGCCAGAGCTAGAAATAACTCCGAGGGAGCAGAAAGTAAAATCCTCTCATGTGTCCAGAGGAGAAAAGAACTGGATATGGGTGAGCACTAAAAGTCTCAACCCCAAGGAATAACTAAATGGGCTACCTGTGCTATGGAATATCATGCAGCTATTAAAAAGCATTAGGCACATGGCTAAGATTTGGAAATAGCCTAAGTGCCCATCAGCAGATGAATGGGTTGAAAAACTGTGGTACATCTACACAATGGAATACTACGCTGCTGTAAAAAGAAGGAATTCTTACCATTTGCAACAGCATGGATGGAACTGGAGAGCATTATGCTAAGCGAAATAAGCCAGTCAGAGAGAGATAAATATCACATGATCTCATTCATATGTGGAATATAATGAACAACATAAACTGATGAACAAAAATAGAAGCAGGGTCATAGAAGCATCAAACAGACTATCCAACCTATGAGGGAAGGTGGAAGGTGAGGGGGTAGGAGATCAACCAAAGGACTTGCATGCATGCATATAAGCCTAACCAATGGACACAGACAACAGGGGGGTGAGTGCATGAGTGAGGGGTTGGGGGCCAATGAGGCAATCAGGACACATATGTAAAACCTTAATAAAGAAAAAAAAGGAAAAAAGCACACCCTACTATAAATAGTAATAATAAATAAAGATAAAAAGCATTAGGTAGATATACATTTAGTGACAAAGCTATCCAAGCTTCAAGACTTTAGTAAATAAATGTCTTAAAAATTGGATCCATGTATGTTAAAAAATAAGTATGTTTATGTGCATTTACATGTGTGCATGTGCATAGTAAAAGGTCCTTCTAGGAGGACACACCCAGGCAGTGGTCAGCTCTGAGGAAAAGAGCTGGGTGGGAGAGAGGAGCCAGATCAAGAGTACCTTTCAACTTTCACTGTGCATTTCTCTACATTGTTCATCTCTTTTTAAATGAGATTATATTCATATGTTTATTATGGGTTAAATTGCTTTTGTACTTTTAAGAACACAAATAGAGCACCCAAGAACATCTTTCTAGGAGCCCTTGAAAAAAGGCTTCAAGAAAATGTTTCCCCCCAAAATGCAAATATATCAGCTTGATCCATAGCCAGAGGCTCTTGGGCATGGACAGTACTTAGACACCAATAACTGTCTGTGGTCTATTCCCCCGGAAACAGATTTTGACACTGAGCTTTCCTGGGGAACGTTGAACGGGGAGGTGCTCAGCCAGGAGCACTACCTGTGAGGGATGACGGAGCAGGATGGCAGAGTTGCATGCAGGTGTCTCATGCAGCTGCAATGCAGGCCGCAGCTGACCACACTGGTAACTCTGGCCCTTCAGAATTGTGCCCCATTGAGGCAGGTCTGCCCTTTGCATTCACCTTACATTAGTTGGGGCTGTCCAGGGTGAGGGTGTGACATTGACCCAGAGTATCCCAGAGAGGGACTGAGCTGAAAACTTCAGCCACCAACACTGCAGCAGCTGGGGCAGTGAGGGGCCCTTCCCCCAAGATCCCACTGCCAGCACACACCTAACTTCACCTAGAACTATAGTTTAACCAGCAGCACAGCAAGAGCTGGATCTGGGCAGCAGGGATCTGGGCCTCACCTGGCACAGTGCCCAGCCCTAGTAGACATTTAGTGAATATTTGTTGGTGAATGAATGGTGTCAGCCTTGGTCCCGACTCACAGTACCCAGAGGAGCCTGTGAAGTGGATCAAGGTCCAGGAGGTTGATCCATGCAGCGTTGAAACAAATCAGGTGGATGCTGGGCCTCAGAATCTCTGGGCCTCACCCTATTGGTTCCCCATTAATCTCATTGGGGCAGAGAAAACTGCTGGAGGCATCAGGGAGGCTGAGACCCACACTATGGATCACCCAGACTTCTAGCCTTTTCTCTTTCCTTCCATCTCCCCCTCTGGCCATTCCTCTGCTCCTTGGCACTTTTTTTTAAAGACCATCCATAGGAAAGGGAGAAAATAAAGGTCCCAACAGTTGGCTTTGCCACTAGAAGGTAGCCCTGGAGAAGATATTACAGCCGTTGTAATACAGGGTTGAGGTGCTTAAATGCACCTTGAAATACATGCTCTAACTGACTCACAAGACACCAACCAAGTACTGATTATAAAGAGCTGAATCCTTGGAATGCCCTTGAGTAGTTTTCCCCAAACTTCACCGCTCATACGAATACTTGGATGTCTTGTTACAATGCAGGTTCTGATTTAGAAGGTCTGGAGTGAGGCCAAGATTCCATGTTTTGAACAAGTTCTCATGCTGCTGGTCCATGGACCACACTTTGAGTAGCTGAGGCTGTAAAGAAAGAGATGATAGATATACGTCACTGATTTAGAGTTGCCAGTATACATCGCCATCAACACGTGATCACTTAGAGCCTCTGGGTACGGTGCTAAGTGCTTTGAACACTTTTTGTCATTTAATTTTTAAAGAGCTCCCCCCACCAATAGTGATTATTATAGATAATTCCCATTTTACAGCACAGGGACTTGAGCCCAGAGGGATTAAGTAACCAGTAAGCATATGGTGGAGTCACCTTACCACTCAGGTCCATCAGAGCCCCGGTCTGGAGTTCCTAACCATTCCAGAGAAGAGGATAGCTTTGAGGCCCCCTCCCTACGACGAGGCTTTCTGGAAGGCCTCTGCCCTTGACCCTAGTTTGCTGAGGAGGAAAAAGCACAGGTGTCTGGAACAAAGACTCTGTGTTGCATGAAGAGTGGGACATGATGCTGGCTCACTAAGAGATTAAGCCCAGATCAACGGCCTGTGCTTAGCTAAGTTCTCTATGCATCAAGCAGTATCTTGGAGCTAAGGGCAGGGGCACCTGCAGAGCTATACCGCTGGCTTTTGGCTACCAAGAGAAGTGTGCATGGGCACAAATGGGCCGTGAGTGGGGGCTGGGGGTCACCCCCTTGGAGACCCACCCTGCCACCCAGTTCAGCTGCGTGCTCGTTTCACACTTGGTCCACCTCTGAGGAGCTCAGCTGAAATATTGCTTAGTGCAGCCTTGAAATCTAACCTAAATTCACCCTTTGGGCCAGCAGACACTTCCTAGCCAGATGCGCTTCCCCAACCAGAGTGCGGATAATGGGAGGGGACAGCCTGAGCACTGGGGACCCGGGGTGCAAGGTGGAGCGGCTGCCCGCTGAGCAAGCACCTCCCAGAAAGGTGTGGACTGTGAAGGGTGCAGCTGTGTCCCAGCACTTCTGGAAGGAACAGTCAAAGAACACAGAGGCACCTGCGGGGAGCAGGGGTTTTAACTGATTTTCAGGCCCAAATGTTCCACTTTCTTTAGATTTGGGGGTTCCTTTAGATTTGCTTCGGGTAGCTCCTACTTCTTAGAGGTAGGAGGGGTCCTGGCCTCAATATCAGAGTTCACTGTGGCAAATCTTGAAAAGTTATGGGAATTTTCTTAGGGATTGAAACGAATTGGTGTTAAAAAAAAATTCACGTTTCCCTAGACAAAATGTTTTTCCTTTCAGCCCCAGCCCAGATGGCCCCTTTCTAAGAATTAGAAAAAGTGCCTTTTCTGCGCATGGCAGCAAGTGGGAAAAAGACAGGCAGGTGGAAGAAGCTAGAGCATTGGCTGGCTTTCAGCCTCCATTTGCCCTGTCGGGTTGGTGCCCCCTACTCATTGAACAATAGGTACAGCCATGTCAGGTGGCCACCTTCTTTTCCTCTTTCCTTCTTGTCTCCATCTGTTGTTTACTGACTACCTTCTCTCTGTTTCCTGCTCTGGGACCCTTCCCTTTACCCTCCCCAATGTGTAAGTCACGAAAATCTAAAGATAAATATGACACTGTGCCTGACTTCATAGAGTCTATACTTCAGTAGGGCAGCCACATAAGTAGATAAACCTCGGGTGTTGATATTTAGGACTGGATGGCGGGTACATGTCTAAAGTCAGGCTGATTCCTAACAGGAAGAGCCTAGGAACTTGTCCCTGGAGAGACCAATGCACAGTCCTGGAAGGTAGTATAATTAGGAAACATTTGCTGTCTTGAATCCTGACTTCTCTCTAAGAAACATGGGTCGTGTTAATGGAAAAGAGGCCTTTGTCCTGTGAGCAGCTCAATGGGTTTGCAACAGACACTAGGGAGAGGGCTGGATTGCTCTGCTATTGAGAGGGACATTTGAACCTGGTTGGGGCCACTGAGGAGTAGGGGAGGAGACAGAATGACAGAACTCTCTGTGAAAGAAAGGCCAGAGAAAAATCCTCATGGAGAATGAATTAAAATATATATATATATAACACACAGTTGGACATGCCCCAAGGGGTCCCCAATTGGAGAGGGTGCAGGCTGGGCCAAGAGAACTCCCCCTCCGTGCATGAATTTTGTGCACCAGGCCTCTAGTATGTATATAATTTCTGAGAGGAAGGAAGAGAGAGAAAGAGATAGAAACATAAATGATGAGAGAGAATCATTGATCTGCTGCCTCCTTCATGTCCCATACTGGGATGTGCCCTTGACCAGAATCAAACTCGGGACCCTTCAGTCTGCAGATCAATGTTCTATCCACTGAGCCAAACCAGCTAGGGTGAGAATGAATTTTTAAGTTATATCTGCTGTCAGGGGTACTATTAAAATCTTGACTCCATAATACCCTCTCTAGTCCCCACAAAAAAAACCCATCATTAGAGTCTAGTCATAATTCCAAACTGCCTGAGGTTAAGGGAGGAGGCCAAGAAAAAATGTAGTTCCTTTTAAGTTGTCATGAGTTAAAACCATCTGCGCTAGAGGCAAATCAGACCATGAGAATATTAATCTATTAGCATTCACAGAATCACTGGGAAAGTCTTAGATTTCTTGGGCCATGGAATTAGGGATTGGAGGCAATTTTAGGCAGCTCTTGAGAAGCAGGGAGGTTCCAGCTGATATCTAAGTGGAAGCAATAATGTCTATAAAGTTGTCATGTTTTCAACTCAGGGTCATACAGCAGTCAGGCAGGTAAAGGGGTGACACAGTTTGGATCTGAGACAGCAAGGAGTGGTGAGAACTGCGGCAAGAGCGCCGGTTCCAGCAGAAGAGGACCGTGGCCACCCACATCCAGCTGAACGTTGCTTTGCAAGAATGCAGACCCCAGGGTTGTCAGTCCACATTTTAAGAGAAACCAGAAACGTAGATGTTTGAGAAAAACCTCCATTTTTAAAAAAGTTAACTGCATTCAGAAACTATTTTTAAACTTTAAGGGTCAAACAAAAGATGTCTCTTTCTAATTGACAAGGAAGAGAAGTACAGAGACAAGATCCATTTTCAGAGCAAGTAGTGAACTGAATGGCATCAGTGAGAAATGGTAAGAAAGGCCCTGACCCATTAAGTTCTAAGTTCAGGGCTCCAGGCTCTGCTTTGCTACTAGTTGTCTGTGTGGCCCTAGTGAAATAATTCATCATTCTTGGGCCTTCGTCTCTTTATCTGTAAAATGAAGGCATCAAAGGACACTCTTTTAGAGTTAGAGATCCCGTCATTGAGGAGGCAGAAAGGAAGTTTAAGCTGTAGAAAAACAAGCCCTTGGCCTGTTTCCTAGCATATTGAATCCATTGACATTTCTTGTGTGTTGGCAAGGTGTATTGCATTGATCATGGAATTCTTGCTTACTCTGAAAAAGTAAACATAAACTCCAAAAAACACCTTCATTATTTTGCCTGCCTGAGAACAATGCTTTCAAAGTGGGAGAAGAGCCCCCATAGCAGGGAGCTGTGTTTCCGACACTATCAGCAGGTGAGTCACAGAGTCTGTCAGCGATGATAAGAGCGCTGGCACATTTCCCATTCATGCTGACACCGCTCCAAGACGGCAGCCTAACTGATGTTTGTTCAATAATACCCAGATATGTCACAGAACCTGCGTGTGGGGGTCCAGTATCTTTTGTCAGTTTAGAGTAAAACCTTGGGGAAAATATGCTGCAGACTGTTACAGATGTTCTGAGATTAGATGATGTTTCCCTGAAAATGTATGAGGCATGGCCCGCTGGTTTGCCTATTGGCAAACTGCCTTTTGCTGGATCAAGACCCCACACCCCATCCCTCAGGCCACCCAGAATAAGCAGAATGGCATCGAGGCCTTTGAGCTTCATCTTGAACCCCAGGACAACCCCATGTTCTTCAGGAATTTGCTGTGGTAGTAGTTGGGTCTAAGGATCCCAAAATGATAGGATAGGGGAAAGGTGGGGTGGGTGGGAGGGTGGGAAGCAGCAACAAAGACCGAGGAGGCAGGAGGAGATTCAAGCAGAGCCCTGAGATTGAGTAATTTTGGGAGGCAGTACTGTTTATGGAACATTTCACTCTCGATAGCTACTGTCACATTCTAGTCATTAGAGAGCATTTACTCGGGGATTGTAGAAATTACTTCCCATGGGAAACGAAAGCAATTCCTTTTTTCAAAGGATGCTTTGTTTTCTAGGTGAAGAAAATAAAGCATATGATGGCGCAGAGACTGTAGCCTGCATTCCCTGCTAAGTCAATCCTGGTCCAAGTTCACTACTTAGTGAGACCACATGAATAAGTAACCAAGAAATAATAGTGATTAATAATAATAATTATAATAATAGCTATACTCTATATGCCAAGTCTTGAGCTCAACATTTACATATGTATTTCAAATAATCCCTGAAGATACCCTAGGCACTTTTCTTAGCCCCATTTCACAGATGAGGAAATTGAGATTTAAAGAAGCTGAATATATTTACTTAAAATTATACAGCTGGGAACTCAAACCTGATCTATCTGGCTCTGAAGCTTATTCTTATAAGTACCGACCCCTGAATATACTACATTTGTTTGAGAAGTCCTGTGTCATTCCTGAAATAAATTCACTCCCAGCAAATCCTGCAGGAACAAGAAGGGACTGAAACATGTAGGAGGGCACAAAACACACAGGGGTGCTTCTGAAATTGGAACAGTCCTGATGAATTCCAGCTTTCATCTATTATATCCACTAGATGCACCTGCCTCCCTTCTGCCCTCCAGGTACCAGCACCCAAAGCCTAAAATATCTGCAAATTAAAGGGAGACCATGCTGCTGTCCAAGGAAATGAGGCTGCAGCTCCTGCTCTCTGCCACCTGGGCAGGCCAGAACCCATTCTTGCTTCATTAGCATCTATATACTAGTAAGACCGCTAGCTGGAGCACCCACGTGCTGCACCCCACTGCCCTGGGCATTCTCATGTTGATTTGTTACAGGGAAGCCCTAATAACTGGCTTCATTTCTTCCCTCACACCCGATGGATGCCAGGAGCTCCCTGGGCCCCAACTCCAGTCTAGCATCCAGCCAGGCTTAATCCCACCTGAGTGATAATGACTTTTAATTAAATCCTTCCATCTTTTGCAGCCCATTTTCTAGTTTTCAAAGAGCTTTCAGACTCGTTATCTTGATTGCAGTGACACAACTAGTCAATGGACACCAGTGAAAACTCCAACATGTCCCACAGCACACCAAGAGCTTCTCTCCTCCCTTGAGAGCAGGGCCTGAGGCTGGGTTCTGGAAGGGTTTGAGCTTTGGTTGTGGTGCTAGAAGAAGGAGTGAGGGATGGTCCTTCTCCCTTCTTCCTGCAATGCCTTTGGTGTCAGGAAAGTTTATCAAAGAACAGAAGGTAAGAGCCATAGTGCCACCGTAACGTGGCTTCTTACGCTTGGGTTCCTCCCCTGGGGTGTCCTCTATCTTGAATCGTTGAGCATTTCATTTATTCTCCAGGGGAGCCTGCCTCATGGAAAGCGCGGGGCAGGGGCCTCTTGGTTCGCTAGGGCCCGCCTTTCCCCTCTCCACACTGGCCCCTTCTCAGTTCGCCAGTCGCTCTGAGGGATATATTTGCCACTGGCCAGCAGTCTCTCCCCCTGCTCAGTGCCTGGGGCCATCCTAGCCCATGGGTCCCAACCCAACTTTTCCGTGGGCTACTGTGTCATCCGTGCATAACAGAAGAGACACGTTTCTTAGTTAAAACCACTCTCAGAGTGTGGTGCATTCTTTAGGCAAATATATGAATGAGGCTTCAGAGACAGCAAGGGAAGCCAGAGTTGTGTTTAGAGGCAGAGGCTGGAGGAGTTGAATTGCTCTGCACCTGATTCCCGGGAAATTTATCTATGCTGCTCAGAGCTGAGAAGAGAGTTGGGACATGAGCATGAATTATAGTAGGAGGCTGATGCCCACACTGGCAGAAATGGCAGGAGTGCTGTTCACAGAAATGAAAATCTAATATTTACCTGTAGTTGTTTGCAGAGTTGTGATGAGAAGTTCTTCTGTTCCCGCAATGTCAACAAAGTCTGGCTTATGAACATAGGCACAAAGTGAGTTGTTTTATGCAAAAATTTAGAGGAAAAACGGAGTTTCATGGATAAAAGCTGAGGAGGAGAAGCACCTGAGGAGTGAGACAGAGTTCAAATGAAGCCAAAGTTTCCATGAGAACATAATCCCAAAGGAATTGCAGAACTCACCTGGGCATGGGGTGGAGAGGGGACATGAGATAGCAGAGTAATGGGGTTCTTGGGGGATAACTCATCTTTCCTGTGAAGAAGGCAGGGCAAGAAGTAGTATATACACATTTGACAATGAGAAAGCCAAGACCCACATAGGTTACGGCATTTGCCCAACGTTACACAGCTAGCAGGTAGAGAAGTCCAGATTAGAAGGCAAAAAACCATGTTTTATTCCTAGCTGAAAAGTTCCCGTTACTTGCCAACTAAAAGGCAACCAAGAAAATCAAAAGTAAACGAGCACCTTCTATATAACTCATTACATCACCAGCCTTCTCCTCGCTGTGTCACTTTGCTATAAACGTCACCATCAGTGAGACTTGGAGCAGAAGGGAAGGAAGGGTCATTTAGATGCAAAGGACATTGCCAGGGCAGAAACACTAGGTAGGACATCACATCGGAAAATATGGGTTGGGTGGGCAAAGGGTGGGGAACATAATGAAGCAAGGGAATGATCAGCATCAACCAGGACTGAGCTAAGCCCATCGGGGTCAGGAGTCCTGACAGGGCCTGTGCTGTGCATATGTTGGGGCAGTAGAAAGAGAGAGTCCGAGTTCACTGCATTTTTTTTCCTGCAGAAATCCTATAAGGATTCTCCCAGTTGGGCACAATACTCCATCTGAATCCTTCTGGCACAATACTGCATTCTGAACCCTTCTTTCTGCCTTGTGACCTTCTCCGTGGACTGTTTCCTCCACTCGGTGGACCCGTGATTTGGGCTGTTTGCTTTATCTTTCATCTCCTGGGCTGGGTTCTTTGTGGGCAGTTGCTTATGGGTAACTGCTGGTTGATTTGCTGATGTTTTCACCATGAAACTTGTGGTTCTCACATGATTCCAAACAAGAACCAGGCTGAGCCTGTGTCATCTGTCACTTGCAGGGAGCCTTACGCGTTTCCTCTAGCTGCTGGGAGGCTCCAGTGAGTAAACATGGTGCTGTCTCCTGATGGTTTCTGTCCCTGAGGCTGTCACCTAATGACTTCATTCCCAGAGGCTGTCCCTGATGCCTTCTGTCCCTGGGGCTGCAACCAGAACTGGGGTGCCAAGAACGACAAGAGCAGTCAAGCCATAGGAGAGAAAAGCAAGGCCCTCTGAGCTGGCATGAGACTCAGTGATTGCGTGATCACACATTTCTATCTGGGATGCTCCCACTAAGTCTCTTGTCCCAGCGTAATTATTAATAGCATCTCCTCTCCAATGTCAAAATGTCCTGGCATGGATGATAAAATGTGTATAGTCACCAAGTTTAGTGACTACCTAAAGTTGTAGTCCTCTAGCTGTCACTTCGTGGGCAAACCTTTTCTTCAAACAGAACCTTAATCCTAATGCCTGATTTGTAAAACGGAAAATAGGGACATTCTTCTGGTTGGAGGGAGTGGAGGAGGCTAACCCCCACTACCCCCTACACACACACACACACACACACACACACACGACCTCCTTCACTACTGTGGCTCCCACCTGCTGTAGCAGCCCCAGCCAATGGGAGTCTTAGAGCTCAATGCGTCACCAGTGATACCCACTACTTTAATTTTACAGATGAGGGAACTGGGGCCCATGGAGAAGTAAGGAGATTATGGAAGGTCATACCTTTAATTAATGAAGGAGCCCAAACTACAAATTTTCAGTGATATCTCCACCAGGCCAAATCCCCTTCCAGTTTGCCAAATGATCTTAAAACTAAGGGGCTATATGCCTAATTTTGCGCTCTGTGTGTGTGTGTGTGTGTGTGTGTGTGTGTATGATGTATCTCCTATAAAATTTATGTGAAATTTCCATCCTGGGGGAAATGGTCACAAGTCAAAAAGTCACCCATTTCACACTTGAGAAGTCCACAAAGCACAATGGGGCAATTGCTTTGTGCAGCGGTAACTTGGTGTGAGTGGTGGATGCATTATTGAAGTAAACAGCGCTTGGGGACAAATGCCTTTTCTAGTAACTGTATCCTTGAAGGTATTTGGATGGACTTCATTAATCCCGACAAGCAGCCCTCCAAAAGTCAAACAGGAAGCAAAGTCCGTGCTGTTGTAGAAAATAAATGACACATTGTCCCTCTCAGGGCCTCGCCAGCACAGAGCTCTTCCTTTGTCTTAGCTTTTTTTGGAACAACCGTTTGGCAAATCTAAACAGAAGCAATACCCTATCTTGGAAGCACAACGCTTCTCTAAGCCCCTGGTCATTAAAATAACTGTCCACCTTCCCCTCTACCTTCTGCCCCCACTTGCCCTCACCTGGGACCCAGCCAGGCACTTCACCTTTAACCCTGAGCAGGAAAAACAGATACTAAATGCAAATCAAAAAGCGATGCAACCATTTTATGGTCTAAGATAGACAGTTGGGAGGCAAAGTCATGTGCCAGGCAGCCTGCTTGCGGTGGCTTTGGGTAGAGGGCAGGGTTTTGTTTCTTTTACTTTAATCTTGTTGTAGTTTGATCCAGGCACTGACCATCTGCCTCTTAGGGGAACATGAGCCTATGACTCTCCCACGCAAACCAATTTATCCACAACTAGAAAGCAATAGTTTCTCTCTCCTTGTGTGGAAGAGAAACAGCCTGATGAGGCGGGGCTGCGGGATTGTCTTGCCCTTCCCACCCGCTGACTCAGAGTATTTGCATAGCTGGGATTCTGAGGAAACAGCCAAGTTCATCAGAGTAGAAGTTCTGGGTAATCTATGCAAAGTATGTTTCTCCCCATGCGGAGGCAGAGAACCAACGGGCTGACATTGGAAACAATGCAGTGGAAATGAAATCGAACAACTATCCAGCCCTTACTCTGGGCTTCTTCCCCGGGTTCAGTCCCGCCTAAAACGCTATGATGATCCCATTTCAGAGAACAGGAAACAGAACTTGCAAAAAGATGATAGGGCTTGCCCAGTCACTCAGCAAGGAAGTGGCGTGAGCTTTGGAACCCAGGCAGGCCAGCTGCAGGGCCCGCCCCTTAACAGCCAGTCCCAGGAGACACCTCTGCCAGGGCTTCCCAAACTTCACTGCACCACGTCACCCGGGGCTCATGTCAAAGGCACGCTCTGATTCCAGACCTGCGGCACGTGTCAGAGAAGCTTCTTCGGGGACACCAAGGCTGCTGTCGTGGAGGATCTAGGGCAGCAGCCAGCAAACTTCCTGTAAAGGGCCAGATAGGTAATATTTTAGGCTTTGTGGACCACGTATGGTCTCTGTCATATATTTCCTTTTATTATTTTTTTTCACAGCCTTTAGAATGTAACTTCAGCCTTGGCTCTTGGCTGGTGGGCTACATTTGGCCTGAGCAGCCGTGTGCTGTTCTCTGACCCGGGGCACTGAGGGTGGAGAGGTCGCTGTGCTGACAGGCGCAGGTGGGGATCACCTCCAGTCAGTGTGTATGAGCTGCGTCTGCTTCTTCAATTAGGTATGGTCCTGGGGGCAGTGAAAGCCCAGCCCAGCTGCCTCCACAGTAGCCAGTGTTGGTGAGAGAAGAGCTAGGCTGACCTGCCAGAAGGAATCCATTGGGCTAATGAGCTGTCTGGACCCCCAGGCGTGCTAGAGAGGGCTGGAGGAGGAGGGACCAGGGCCTGGAGGGTGGAAGGGAGTGGGAATTGCCACACTCACTGCTGAGCTCTTCCCCTCCGGTGGAGCAGGGCAGAAGGTCATCTAGGGGCTCCTGCCACGGATGGAGGTCAAACCCCCAAACCCCTTCAAGTCCGAGTCTAAGATCCTGTGATGCTAATATGACAGGCTAATTGGACACAGTCTTGAGATAATGTGCACACACATGGTCTGATTCTCCTGGTGCTTATCAGGAACCTCATCTCAGAGCAGCTGCAGGAGTTGCTCCCCTTATCTCTTGGCCCAGCCAGGGATCAGGCGGCTGAAATGCACTCCAGGCTGCTGAGCCTCCACTGTGGGGGAGAGGGGAAAGGGCCCCAAGCTCCAGGCTCAGAAGCTGGTAGTGAGGGTCCTCTGCTCAAGAGCCTTCTCCAGCCCCCAGAAACCTCCTGCTTTTCCAACTTCACCGTAACATGAGAATGAAGTGATGCCACCTACTTCAGGAACTCACTCTATAAAATAATTAGGAATGTGAATAAAGATTTTCCCTCTCAGGTGCAAAGGGAGTGCTAATTCACACACCTCTGTGCTTCTCTCTGACTTGGTTCTTCTATTCTCTCGCCTTTCTGTCATTCCTCTTCCTTTGGCATAGACAATCACGTTATTGACTGAAGTGTATCTTTTTGGTTGCATGGGCTCTTGCAAAATGTATATTACTTTGTACGCATGTGTATTTTAATTCACTTAACCAGTACTGTGCACATAACTTATTCTGCTTCTTCACCGACACCATGTTTTTAGGATCCTGCCGGACACTCTGTGACAATATCTCTTTCTCCTAAATGCCGCATAACTTCACAGGCAACAAATCTTGCTTTTCCATTCCCCAGTGAAACTCACCCAAGTTTCTTCCAACTTCTGTCATTACGTACATCACTGTGATGAAAACCTCATACATGTTTCTTTATGGGCTTGGGTAAGAAATGCCTTGTGACATCTATTGAGGGGTGAAATTGCTGGGCCATAAGATATGTGCACATTAAATTTGACTTTATCTTGCCAGGGAATCTGCAGGAAAGCTATATCCATCCATACTCCCACCAGCAATAGATCAGGTTCTGATCCCTACATCCACCCAAGAATTGACATTAACTACCTTCTAATCCTTCTGGTTTAAGACTTGTAAAGGGATAGCCTGTTGTTGTTTTAGTTTGTGCTTCTCCATTAATCATGAATTGCAGCATTTCTGCATATGCTTTTTGCCTTTGGGATTTTCCCTCCTCACCCTCTCCTCCCCTCTTCCTCCTCCTCTTCCTTCTCCTCCTCCTTCTCCTCCTTCTTCATCTCCTTCTTTGTTAACTGCCAGTTACCACCCTTTAAATATTTTCTTAATCCTGTTCCTGAATTTTATCTTGATTTGCAAGAGTTTCTGGAATAGTCTAGAATCTAGATATTGATCATTTGTGAGATTTTGGCATTGTTATCTCTTCAGTCTATCTGTTCTTTGTTCATGTTATTGATTGTTGAACAGAAATTCTTTAAATTGATAGGAACAAATATATTTCTTTTTATCTCATGATTTATACTTTTATCAGTTTTGCACACAAAGTCTATCTACAATCGCAGGTCACAAGCTAGACTCCTACATTTTATCTTATTGTGTGATTTTATATGTTATACTAGAGGCACGATGCATGAAATTCATGCAAGAGTAGGTCTTCCTTTCCCTGGCTTCCCTCTGGCACCCATGACTCAGGCTTCCCTCCGGCACCTAGGACCTGGCTTCCCTGGCTTCATCTGGAAGGACATCTGGTCTAATTAGCATATTACACTTTTATTATTATAGATTTAGGTTGTTACATCATCTGGAGTTCACTGTTGAATGTAGTAATGGGAAAGGTTATAGGATTTTCCCCCAGTTTTCTCAGTACCATCTACCTAACAAACCCTCCCTTTCTTATTGGTTTGTGCCACTTGGTCATATGTTGCATTCCCATGTGTACGTAGGTCTGTCTTTAAGCTGGTAGCAAAGACTTAGTTTAATGATTTCCTTGTATTATTTAACTGTTTTTATTAAAGTATAGTTGGCACACAATATTACATAGTTTTAGGTGTACAATATAGTGATTCAACATTTATATACCATATGATGTGAACACTACACTAAGTCTAGTAACCATCTGTCACTGTGACAAGTTATTATGATTCTATTGACTATATTCCCTGCGCTGTGCACTACATCTCCGTGACTTACTTATTTTATAACTGGAGGTTTGCATCTCTTATTCCCCTTCACCTTTTTCATTCACCCCCCAAACCACTTTCTTCATTGTAGTAAACAACCTTGATGTGCAACAGCTGAGGACTGATTAAATCAGTCAGAGTATGTCTGTATAAATAGACCATCATGCAGGGACTAAAACTGATGTAATAAAAGGCTGCATAATGCTACATACAGTTCTGCTTATTGCTGAGTGGAAATGGCAGATTTCATCTAGTGAATCATCTTAAGTATGTAATACACCGTGTATATGCATATATATAACTGGTAGAGTAAACAGTTGAATAGTATTGGTGGTTCTTTATGGACAATCGGATTTTGATGACTCTCGAGCAAAGGAGGGGCCCAGTGAGAGCATATTAGGAGAACCTGGCTTACAAGTGGAGCCAGATTCTCAACTGCAAGTCCCACAATAGTCGACTGTCATCGGTGATAAGGTAAGTAGGAAGCACAACCTGAAAATTGGATCTTCTTAAACTTTAAGGCATATTATTACCTGGGGATCTTGTGAAACTGCAGATTCAGATTTAGTGAGTGGGGAAGGACCTGAGATTCTGCATTTCTCACAACTTCCGGGGATGCCCAAGCTTCTGGGCAGGGACCTCACTTTGGGTAGGCCGATTGAGCTCTGTGCCTGCTTACCTCACAGGTGAAGACACAGAGGAAAGGAGTTACTTAGACAAGATGACAGAGTGGCCAATTTAGTTTGTATGTGTTTATGTTGTCTTGAGACTATTGTTTTGGAGGGGGCAGAGCATGGGGTTATGAATATAAGAATTGCAACATTATTTTTATCAATAGTAAACATGGACCAGCAGACATCTTCCTGACTTCCTCCCCTTTCCTTCTTCACAGTTGGGTTTAGCCACCCAATCCCCTCTCAGCAGTAAGTCCTGAGGTTGAGATAAGAATGAGGGTAAAGAGCCATCTGGCCTTAGGCACTCATCTGGTCTCTTCACAGAGGTCACCTGGATAAGGTAAGGAGCACCTTAGGATGCACATGGCCTCTGATGGAGGTTTGATGCACCCCAGTTTCAAGTCGAGGTCCCAATTATCACGGAGAAAGTTAGTGGCCCATATCCACCCCAAATGGTTAGAAAGCCCCTCCCGTTCACTGCCCACCGGCATTTGTCAGCCCTGCCTCTGGTCTGCTGCTTCTTTCCCTCCCCGAGAACTTGTTTGAAATGAAGGCAACCACAATTTTATCTCTCATACCAAATTGCTCAAAATTGCCAGTACAAGCAGATTCTTCTTCACAGGCTCAGCGGTTTTAACTGTCACCATGGACAAAAGGAACATACACAAGAAAGAGAACTCAAACAATAAATATCTGTCGGTGACTGTCAGTTCACTATACAGTCTCTACAAAGCTCCCGACAATGTGCCCATGTGCTCTTACTTTTGGGCATCTAGAGCATATACAAACCTGTGTTGTCATCACTATTTAGCCAACATTTGTCAGGTGTGTCAGGTACCAAGCTAGGTATTTTCAAATCTGTTATATCACTTCATCCCTAAAACCACCCTGAAAACTTGATATTATAATGAAACTATCAAGGTTCAGAGAGGTTAAGTAACTTGCCCAAGCTAATACAGCTTGCAAATGAGAAACCCTCAATAAGGGGAAATAAGAAAAGAAGGTGACAAGTGGACTGTGGGGATACTTTAGAGTTTGCCTTGAATGGAATTCTTGACTCGGAGGGAAAGAGAAGCTTGGAGAGGTAATGTGTTCATACACTCCTCCTAGACTAGACCTCCAGTGATGTTTCCCAGCCTATAGGACACACTGTTGGTTTCCTCAGCCATGGAGGAAGAGTCATAGCCCATCTCTTCTTGTTTACAGAACTCTGGTTTAGTTCAAGTGTCAATGTATATAGTCCCAGGGTATGATCACCATAATCTAAGCTAGTCATGGCAGTATCCTTCCTCTTTACTAGTTGATTTAGTTGTGGGCATCTGACCAGACATGAGATGGAAAAGAAGATATATGAGGCTTGTAGGAAAGCTCTCCTCCCTGATAAGAAAGAACTCCATAAAGAGAAAGTCCCTTTCCTATGACCATCCCTCCTTCCTTCCTGCTTTGGCTGATGTAATATGAAGATGTGATATTTTGCACTTAGGCAGCCATATTGTGACCATGAGGAAAAATATAGCCTAACACACTGAGGATGACAGAGTTAACGATGGAAAGAGCCTAGGGTTCTTGATGATCTTATTGAACAACCAAACAGTTCTGGACCATCCATCTCTTAAGGTGTGAGATAATAAAGTGTCTTTATAATTTAGCCTAGTGTTGGTCAGATATTCAGTTACAGGCAAATGCACCATATTGATACAAGGGGCCTTCACGCACTCCCCTTCTGGCAAGAGGCTAAGCACTCCCACACAAACGACTCTGAGACTGATGTCTTGGTCTACAACATTGACAACTGTTTGGTCTGTGGAGAGCACTGTAGGGGCAGCGCCTGCAGACCCAGTGGCTAGGACAGGCAGTGGTGGTGGCCAGAGCTGGTGGTGTGCGCACACTCACTGCAGGTGCCTGCGTGTGTGGTGGCAGGGG
Source organism: Murina feae (assembly GCA_004026665.1). Classification (NCBI taxonomy): domain Eukaryota; kingdom Metazoa; phylum Chordata; class Mammalia; order Chiroptera; family Vespertilionidae; genus Murina; species Murina feae. The sequence continues at coordinate 18,312 of PVJC01035172.1, forward strand.
ATGATTGCAGACATACA
>PVJC01035173.1:0-18394 GCA_004026665.1 Murina feae
TCACCAGTTTATAATGGTTATTATTATCCATAGATGAGTGAGGACATGTGGTATTTTTCTTTCATTGACTGGCTTATTTCACTTAGCATTATGTTCTCCAACTCCATCCATACGCCTGCAAATGCTAAGAACTCCTTCCTTTTTACAGCAGCATAGTATTCCATTGTGTAGATGTACCACAGTTTTCTAATCCATTCATTTGTTGATGCGGGGGGAGGTAACAGATCAGACATGGGACTTTTGTGTATGCATTTAAGCATAACCAATGGACACAAAACACTGGGGGGTAGGGGAGGCGGGGGGAAGGACAGGGGAGGCAGGGGGAAGGACAGGGGGAAGTACTAATCTTTGTAAAGCGTTATGTAATAATAATTTTAAAAAAATTAAAAAAAAGAAAAAAAATAAAACCTATTCACTTTTGAGTAATTATAGTGAGAGAGCAAAAATATGAATTTAAACCTGAAATGGAGATGAGCATAAGGAGACCTCACCTAGGAGACAGAATGGCATTGTATATATAAATGTGGAATCTGGTGTCAAAGAAAACAAAGTTTAAAACCCTGCTAAGTAGAGCTAGATGGAAGATGAGGAAGATACAGATTCTCTTACCCCCACAGAAATATCAAGTGAGCAACAATATATATATATAGAACAGAATACCTCTGTGAGAACTCTAGAAAATGGTTGAGAGACTATAGCACCAAAGTCAATGTAAAACCAAGAAGTAATTCGAGTGAAAGGGGTAGGAAAATTCACAGCATGTGGTGCACCAGCTTATGTCTCTTCACTTGCACAGTATAGCCCAGAAGAACCAAGACAAAAAATCCATACTTGGGCTCCTCCCCCAGGAGAGAAACAAAAAAAGTGGATCATGTTGTCCAATGTTCTGGCTTGTCTGGGGGTTGCTCAAGGGACTTGTTTCTGTCTCACCTGGCTTGAAGCACTGAGTTTGGAGGCCACAGGAAACAGAGGTGAGCAGGATACAGAGCTGTGGTTCTTCAGGCAGATGACAGGGGAAAACAAGAGATGGAAAAGTTTCAAGAGGTCCCGAAACTTCCAGCCAGTCAGATTAATGAAGCCAGTAGACAAATACTGAGATAGGTGGTGTTTTTTTTTTCAAATACCAAATTCCTAGAAAAAAAAATTACAAAGCTTACAAATAAAAAATAAAATGGCCCAATCAAAAGTCCAAAGGTAAAACTCCAGAAACTGACCCTAAAGAAATAGAGATCTGTGAGCTGCCTGACAAAGAATTTAAATAGCTGTCATAAAGATACTCAATCAGCTCCATATGTAAGTTTTAGATATATTTTATCATTTTAATCTAAGACTATTTTTAGTTAACTGTGATATCATATGGAGGAGATATATATATATATATATATATATATATATATACACACACACACACACACACACACACATTCCTTTTACATATGTCTTATTGGAATCTCTCAAGATGATCATATGTTTTTTAGGTTTATCTTTATTGTTGAAAGTATCACATATGTCTCTTTCTCTCCACACCCCATTGACCTCTTCTAGCCCACACTTGCTCCTCATCCCAGGCTTTCACCACACTATTATCTCTATTCATGGGTTATGCATATATGCATATAAGTTCTTTGATTAATCTTTTCACGCCCACACACCCCCACCTTCCCTCTGAGATTTAACTCTTCCGTGATTCTATGTCTCTGGATCTATTTTGTTCATTAGATTCCACATATGAGTTAGATCATGTGACACTTATCTTTCTCTTACTGGCTTATTTTACTTAGCATAATCTTCTCCAGGTCCCTGCATGCTGTCTCAAAGAGTAAGAGGTCCTTCTTGTTTATTGCTGCACTAGAGGCCTAGTGCATGATTAAATCACGCCCATGTAGGGTCCCCTAGGTCTAGCCTGTCATCAGTGCCATCTCTGCGGGCACTGCTAGAGCACTGTGGCACTGCTGGCACCCTGGGGGGGAGGGGGGAAGGGTGAGGTGTGGGGAGAAGGCCCGAGAGGTGCTCCATGCACCTCCTGGTGACTGGTCTTTTGGTCATTATGGTGTTACAGTGTTACAGCCGCTGGCCTTTTATAATATAGATAGTATTCCATTGTGTAATTATACCACAGCCTTTTATCCACTCATCTCTGTCAGCATAGTTGCCAGAGTTGTCAGCTCGATCCCCAGTAGGGGCCATGAAGGAGACAGCCAATCAATGTTTCACTCTCAGATCAATGTTTTCCTGTCTCTCTTCTTTTCCTCTCTCTCTAAAAATCAATAAAAATATTTTAAAAAAGAATAAAAGATATTCTGAGTGGCCATATTATTATGACTACCTGACGTTTGTAGGCAAATTAGCTATAATTTCATGCTGTAGTTGCTAGAGGGCCAGACCATTATACATAAGGAAACAGATTGTTTACCACGATACTAGAAGTTATTTTTTTCTGAAGATATGGGTAAACAACACAATTTAACAGCCTTTGAACATGGGATATATACATATACCCTGAGTGGCCAGATTATTATGACCACCCCATCAGTACTTCGTTGGGCCACCTTTTGCCTTAAATACTGTGGTGATTCTTCCTGGCATTGACTCCACGAGATGTTGAAAGGTGATGCAAGGAATCTGACACCATGCCTGATGAATAGCTCTGTCCAGTTCTGTGAGATTTGATGGTTGTGGAGCCAGCTGCCTGATGGCTCTTTTAACTTTGTCCCACAAATGCTCAATTGTTTTGAGATCTGGTAATTGTGGGGGCTACCTGAACAAGGTAAAGTCTCCCTCATGTTCTTAAAACCACTCCTGCACAATATGAGCACTGTGGTATGGCACATTGTCTTATTGGAAGAAGCCATCTCCATTGGGATAAGCCATCAACATGTTAGGATGAACTCGATCAGCAATGATACTTAGGTATGTTGTGCTATTCAGACATTGTTCCACACAAATTAAAGGGCCCAAATCATGCCAGGAAAACATGCCCCAAACCATAACACTGCCCCCACCAGCTTGAAGGATTGTACTCATGCATGTGGGGTGCATGCTTTCATGCTGTTTTTGCCAAATTCTCACTCTGCCATCTGCATGATGCAACTGGAAAGGTGATTCATCAGACCACATGAGTGTTTTCCAATGCTCCACTATCCAATCCTTGTTTTCCTGTGCAAATTGGAGACGTTTTATCTTGGTAATTGCAGACAGAAAAGGTGTTCAAACAGGCCTTCGGCTTCCATATCCCATATGATGTAGTGTATGACTAATTTGCCTACAAATGTCAGGTTGCCATAATAATCTGGACACTTAGTGTATATACCTTCTTGAAATGAATCCTACTTATTCTGTAACTATAAGTCTATGTTTGAATTGCAAGTATTTTATCATATCATACAGGTTTGGGCAAAAAAATGTACAAACAGTTTAACAGCTGATACCTCAACTGATGTTTCTTTTCAGATTTAACTCATTGGAATTATTAATTATTCAAAGTGTGCATACGTTTTGGAGATGCCCTATATATTTTTGTGTGCAAAAATAAGATTACAGAAAGAAATATAATTTTGTATTTTGTATCAAGGACATATTACATTTATAAAATGAACTGAAGAGTAGCTCATATTCTTTTGTGTTCTATAATAGTATAAATTGATATTAATTAGCTCTCCTATAATAATTTAGGGGAATCTAATCTAATAAAAGAGTAATATGCTAATTGTGTCACTCTGATACATCCCAAGCCACGCCCACCAGCCAATCAGAGCAACTACATGCAAATTAACCCAACAAAGATGGCGGCCAGCAGCCACAGAGGAGAGCAAACAGTTTGCCCAGCAATGGAGGAAGTTGCCTGCCTAGGCAGGCTGTGGCCTCCATGCAAGGCAACAAAGTTTCAATTATAGAAGATAAATAAACCCCAGATACCTGCTTCCAGCCAGCCTCACTGGGGGCTATGCCCAGCCTGCAAACAGCCATCAGCCCCTCACCCAGGATGGCCACACCCTCATGGGATGATAGTCCCTGCTAGGGGGGTTGGCCATCCTGAAAACGGCCCTCAATCCCTCACCCATGATGGCCAGGCACCCCAGCAGGACCCCCCAACATGAAGGGACTATGGCCAGCCTGCAAACAGCCATCAGCCACTCACCCAGGCTGCCCAGGCACCCCAACAGGGACCCCTACCCTGAAGGGGGTGTGGCCAATCTGAAAATGGCCCTCAGCCCTTCACCTAAGCTGACCAGAAACCTCAGTGGGACCCCCACCCTGACCCGAGACACCCTTCAGGGCAAACCAGCCAGCCCCCACCCATGCACCAGGCCTCTATCCTATATAATAAAAGGGTAAGATGTAAATTGACCCTAACAGCAGAATCACTGGGAATGACTGGTCACTATGACACACACTGACCACCAGGGGCAGACACTCAATGCAGGAGCTTCCCCTGGTTGTCAGTGCTCTCCCACAGGGCGAGCTCTACTCAGCCACAAGCCAGGCTGATGGCTGCCAGTACAGTGGTGGTGGTAAGAGCCTCTCCTGCCTCCTTAGCAGCGCTAAGGATATCTGACTGCAGCTTAGGCCTGCTCCTCGTGGCAAATGGGCATCCTCTGAGGGCTCCCGGGCTGCCAGAGGGATGTCTGACTACCAGCTTAGTCCCAATCCCCTGGAGAGGGGACCTAAGCCAGCAGGTGGACATCCCCTGAGGAGTCCCAGACTGTGACAGGGCACGGTCCAGGCTGAGGGATCCCCCTGAGTCCACAAATTTTTGTGCACTGGGCCTCTAGTTGACTTATAAAATCTTTGGAGTGGATACCATTTTTAATGCAGTCCTTTTTTTCTTACTACAGTTTATTTTAATTGACACACTTAACATTTTTTATTTCTTTAATACATTTGTATTGACTGACTTTTTTCTAAAAAATATCATTTATTTAATCAAGGCATTCTACTTTAGAATGACTAGGGTGTTAAGTGGTTGAGCATCGACCAATGAACCAAGAAGTCACCAGTTGGTCATGGCACATACCCAAGTTGCAGGCTTGGTCCCCAGTGGGAGGCATACAGGGAGTGGTTGAACAATGTTTCTCTTTCATTAATGGTTCGTGCTCTCTATCCCTCTTTCTTTCCCTCTTGCTAAAAATCAATAAAACGTTTTCAAAAAATACTTTCTACATTATAGCATAAAGTTTTACATAGCTACTTATCACAATTTTGGAACCTCTATAATTTATGGTCACATCTCTTTCTACATTTATACATTTTCATATTTGTGTTATATGTGTGTTTTTTCTCCTTTTCTCTTTGGTCAAGCTTGCCCTAAGTTGCTCTTTTCACTGCTATTTAACTTTTGAAATTTTTGCTTTTTATGCTTAGATCATGTAGTTAATTTTATAAATTTCTTTAATAATTAAATCAATTGAGACTGATTATGTTATATTGAACACTTGAATATTTGTGATTTGGCCAGTTATATTTTATGGAATGCCACTTTAGCCATATCCTTAAATTTTTATTATTTTTTTAATCCTCACCCAAGGATATTTTTCCATTGATTTTTTTAGAGTGGAAGAGAAAAGAAAAGACAGAGACAAATATTGATGTGAGAGAAAGCATCAATTGGTTATCTCCTGCATGGGCCCTGACCAGGGACCAGGGCTGGGAAGGAGCCTGCAATTGAGGTACATGTCCTTGACCCAAATAGAACCCAGGACCCTTGGGTCCACAGGCAGACACTCTATCCATTGAGCCAAACCAGCGAGGGTGCCACATCCTTAAATTTTTATGCTTAGGCCCTTACTGGTTTGACTCAGTACATAGAGTGTCTGCCTGTAGACTGAAGAGACCTAAGTTAAATTCTGGTCAGGGGCACATGTCAGGGTTGAGGGCATGGTTCCCAGTAGGGGGCATGCAGAAGGCATCCAATGATTCTCTGTCATCATTAATGGTTCTGTCCCTCTCTTCCTCTCCCTTCCTCTCTGATATCTATCTATCTATCTATCTATCTATCTATCTATCTATCTATCTATATTAATTTGATGCTTAGTTTTCTTCCTGGATTTGCCTTTAGAAGCATCTATAACTAAACTTATCATTTCCTCTTTGACTTAAGAAGTAATTTTATAATAATTTGCTTTCTTTGAAGTGTTTTTGTATTTGATTTTGACATTATTTTTTAAATGTATCTTTTTTTATAATTCTTCATTGTTGAAAGTATTACATGTCCCCTTTTTCCCCCATTGACCCCCTCCAGCCTGCCCCACCCACCCCACCCCACCCCATGCCCCAGGCCTTCAGCAACCTACTGTCTGTGTCCATGGGTTATGCATATATGCATACAAGGTCATTGATTGATTATCTCCCACCCACCCACCCTCACCCATCTTCCCTCAGATTCCACATTCAGTTCCATGCTTCCATGTCTCTGAATCCACTCCATTCATCAGTTTGTTACTTAGATTCCACATATGAATGTAATCATGTGAAATTGTCTTTCTTTACTGACTTATTTCACTTAGCATGATACTCTCCAGGTCCCTCTATGCTGTCTCAAAGGGTAAGAGATTCTTCTCTTTTACATCTGCATAGTATTCCATGGTATAAATGTACCACAGCTTTCTTATCCACTCACCTACTGATGGGCACTTGGGCTGTTTCCAGATGTTAACTATTGTAAATTGTGCTGCTATGAACATAAAAGTTTCCTTAAAATTTAATATGTAGCTGCCATTTGACCCAGTGATCCCACTTCTAGGAATATATCCTAAGAAATCTGAAGCACCAATCAACCTTTTGGTGTTTTTTTTAAATCCAAAGACATTATGATCCAAAATTTTGGCTTTTTTATTTCTGAATTGTAGAATTTATGAAGTTTCTGTATGACATGACATAATATACAACAGCTCATTAAACTGACATTTGTATACCAGAAAAGAATTTTACAGTTAGATGGATAAATACATAAAACCGATTATTTACATTCACTACATCTATATGATTTGTATTTACCAATTTGACTAATCAAAGACAAAGCAAGTTGTATACATAACACACTCTAATTCAGTACAATACAGTACAAGATGATTGTATTTTTTCTCTTTTTACTATCTATACATTTTTTGTTTTATATTTTGATTTAATATTATTCAGTGAATAAGTAATTATCATGGGTATGACTTTGTTGTTCTGTGTTGCTTTTAAGTATAAGATAAGAATCCTATTCCCAGGAGTGCTTTTTTTAAAAAACACAACTATATTTTATTGATTTTTTACAAAGAGGAAGGGAGAGGGATAGAGAGTTAGAAACATCAATGAAAGAGGAGCATCGATCAGCTGCCTCCTGCACACCCCCTACTGGGCACAACCAAGGTACATGCCCTTGACCAGAATCGAACCTGGGACCCTTCAGTCTGCAGGCCGACACTCTATCCACCGAGCCAAACCTGCTAGGGCAGCCCCAGGAGTGCTTTAACGCTTGTATTTAAGTTTATCTTTCAGACGCATTTAAATACCTGTCTTCATATATTGTGATTTTCATTAAATCTTTGCATATATATTTGTTGCTACCCTCTCTCCATAAAATCTGCGTTTTATATGTTTGTTATTGTATCAGTGTAGAAAGGCTGCTTTTTACAAACTCAAAAATCTCAGTTTCTTAACAAAATGCACATTTGTAACACATTCCCTTCCCTAGAATTGATGCCGATGGGTGAAACTCCCCTATTGTTTGGGGGAGAAAGATTCTTGGGGTGCCACTAAAAAAAGCATTGTTAGAAGCCCCCACAGGAGGATGGAATGTGGAATAAAGCTTGATTGGTGTAGAGTTATATTCCTCAATTTCCAAAGCTCCATTTTCCTCAAGCCAGTCCTGGAAGAGGGGCAGCTGGGAACTCAAGAGAGTCAGAAACAAGGCCAATGTCCAGAACTTCTGTTTCAGGTTGCAGCTGGGTGTGGTTCAGCATTCAAACCAGATTAAAGTCTATTTGTTCATGTGTGGAGCCCAACATGGCTGTGTGCCATGCGGGCACAAGGGGAGGGCAGCACCTCCTCCCCCTGCCACCCTGCAGCAAGAGTTCCCAGAGGATGAGAGAGAGAGAGAGAGAGAGAGAGAGAGAGAGAGAGAGAGAAAGAGAGAGAGGGAGGGAGGGAGGGAGAGAGCTCACTTTTTTGTTTAGAAGTTTAAATATTTATGCTTTTTGAGATAGCAGTGGCCACACCCATCCTGGCCAATTATTTCCAGGGGCAATCAGTCCCCATGTCACTCAGACCTTATTGGGCATGCCTCTAAATTGTCTTTGACTAGTCCCTTCTGCCATGGATGAGCAGGGAACAGACTTGGACAGTGTTAAATTCAGCTTTTTGCAAAGCTGTATAAATGGCATGCCTATATTTAGTCTTCCTTTTTATTCCTTCCATGTTAAATAATAACCAGGTTATTACAATGATATCAGAACTACTATTCACCATGTCTCATTTAGATGCAAAGGAAGGGGCTGAGAAATGCAGTCTCCCTATGTTGCCAGGTGGATAGCATTTGTTTCTGTCATAATCTGCCCTTGTAGTATCTAAATATCCATTCATTCTCCTTCCCATAAAATTAAAAATGTTCACCTGCACCCTAAAGGAAATAAACAAAAGTCCCTTCCTTGTCCTGAATTCAGCTCAAATTTCAGAATCTCCAGGCTATTCCCAGTACTCCCCCTTAGGACTAGATGTGATCGTTTTCAGTTTGGTGACGTATGGACTAGAGAAGATAATTTATCTATCCACCACCACACATGACAAAATAAAACAGTGGATCAAGTTCAAGGATATTGGGGTGAGGAAAGAAGGAATTATGTAAGGAGGGAGGGAGGGAATATATACCCCATCAGTAACTAGTGCATCACAAAGCTGCTTTCTGAAAATCAGGTCTTAGGAATGTCCCTTACCCCATGGGTGGCAGAAGTCTCTTGATTAAGTCCCAAATATAGTCACTGGGAGGGAATCCTTGTTTTTTATTGCAGAGTCCAGGCTCTGCCTTCTAGGAAGTTATTTTACATTATCTTCCTTGGTCACATTTTAAATAGATGAGAATAGTGGCTCCACAGCTGTCTCAGCTTACTATGGATGCTGAAAGATAGAATTGCAGTTGTTTTAACTCAAATTATCAGAGGCTTTGAAGAATTTTAACTCATTTGCTGTAAGTCAGTTCCATGCATCGGTAACCAAACCAACTAGCATTTCCAAATGTCATCTATTTTGCTTCCTTACATACCAAAACTAATGTGTTCTCTCTTCCATTAATAGTAGCTATCTTGCCCTGATCAGTTTGGCTCAGTGGATAGAGCATCAGCCATCGGACTCAAGGGTCCCGGGTTTAATTCTGGTCAAGGGCATGTACCTTGGTTGCAGACACAACCCTGGTGGGGAGTGTGCAGGAGGCAGCTTATCAATGTTTCTCTCTCATCGATGTTTCTCTCTATCCCTCTCCCTTCCTCCCTGTAAAAAATCAATAAAATATATTTTAAAAAATAGTAGCTATCTTGTGGCTATCTGTTCGAATATGTGTGGAACTATGGTTTTAACATGATCACTGTCCTGAATCACTTTATTCAACTAAGAAGAATTACTGAAATCCTATCCTCTCAATATCTGTTTTATACCTAACTCTGAAAATATTGGTCTGGAAAACAGTTGGCCTTTCTAAACCTACTAAATTAAGCTCCTAGTTTCTTAACTCTTCCTGTTTCCTTTCATTTCTGCTTGCAATGTGACTGTATCCTGAGTTTATCTCTTTCTTATTTTGCCAAACTTTTACAGGCAATAACCACCAGGACACACTATAAACTTTCTGTTTTCCAACCCTTTACTCTAGGACTGCTGGCTAAATATGCATCTGATTGTGTCTCAAAGTTGCTGCTGGTAATGGTTTGTTAAAAGATTTTCACTGTATGCCATAAAATTCATCTTTTTAAACTTATTTTATCTATTACCTTGCTACCTGGCACCCAATAGTTAAAACAACAACATATATTTTAGGTTTTTGTTATACCAGCACTCCATCTCAAGATACCAATTTATGTAGCAGTAGGTTAGATTATGCAGAGGTAGCAAGTAAGTGTAACAGTCAAACCTAGGTTCCCAAACATCTCCCATCTCAATCAATTCAGTTATCCACCAAGTTCATGGGGAAAAAATATGTCTCCCTTTTTAAAGAAAAATTTCGGTTCTCCACCTGACAATCCTTTCATGCCTGTACATCAGCATGACATATCAGCATTACAAAAGCATCTCTCAGGCCACAAAATGATAGAATACACTAATATGAATCAGTTTATAGCTAAACCTCACCTTGTTAACATCTCAGGAAATTATGCTGTGAATATTTTGGGGTGTTTGTTTGTTTTGTGTATGTGTGTGTGTGTGTGTTTTGCTTTTGTTGCTGGCAAAATGGATGATAGTACAATTTAAAAAATATATAAAGAAGACATCAAGAGTACTAATGTTGCCAATGATGTCAAACAGACAATGAACATGGGCAATTCAAGAGATGGAAAAACTGTTGTTGATTTGGATAAATATTAGTAAAAAGCAGTTAGCCAGTGACAGCATTTCAGAGGCAATGATTTGTGAAAAATCAAAGATAATGCATCTGGCCTCTTAAAGGACACCCCTGGAATGAGTGCTGAAAGTGATTCATTTAAGGCCAGTAGAGGGTGGTCTGATAGATATAAGGAAAGTTATATGTTAACTTGGTTAGGATTTGGGCTATTGTTATGTTTTCTTTACCCATAGATGCCAGGGCTTTCAATGACATTTAATGACCTTGTCTAGTCCCCTCTGTTGCCTTTCAGTTTTCTCCAAGAACTGCTTAGCTATTTAAGTTTAAGCTTTACTGTTTTTTCAGTGGTAACCCACTAGTAGTATCATGCTGCAGCCATGTTGATGTGCTAGTATAATGTGGGAAGGGACAAACAGGCTATACTATTTGATTAAATTTAAGTCTTTTAGTGGAATTGAATATCTAGGCTGTGGTCTGTGGAAGTGTTTCATAGCCTTTTATTTTCTCTAGAAAGTTTAAAAAGCCATAGAGTTGACTAATTGTTCTTTCCTAAGTTGGATAATCCTCTGGTAAATATTTTCTCCTGCAGAATATGCTTTTGTTATGGAGGACAGTCTGGGTCTATTTCAAAGTATTTACTTTTTGCCTCACACTGGAAGCATCATAAGATAATTTTTTCCTTTATCTGCATCATGAGAACATGATGGAGTTTTTGTAGTGAAAGTCTATTGAAAGTATTAATAAGATTGGACCCCAGTAGATTCTCTCACTTACGCTAGTCCCCAAAAATCCTCCAGCAATTCATCAATATGACCATTTAATAGTTCCTACCAGTATATGGGTCTACTGTCTTCTGATCCAGATAAGCTCATCTCAGCTGTGATACTTTATATTTACCTGTCTGTCCAGATCACAAGGTAATGGTTTTCCCGTGGCTTCAGTTCTCTGAAGAGTCTAGAAATGTCATTGTTTCTCAGTTTATTCAGCTTTTATCCTATTTTAAGAATCGTAGTTACAATCTCCAAGCTCCTTACATGTCAGAACTGAAACCAGGATCCTTGAATTGTATAATTCAAGGCTACATTACTAAGTCTATGCAAGGTTATGACTACCATCTTTTTGACAGTGTCTATGTGTAACCACAATAATGCCTTTGACTTAAATCTGTTCTGTTTGAAATGAATAATGCTACACTATCTTTAATTGGTTACACATTGCTTCGAATGTATTTTTCTCTATTTTTAATCTTTAAGCATGATTTTGTTTTAAGTGTTCGTCTTTTAAGAATATAAATGCATTTTCCCCTCCTCTGTCTCATAAAAGATGTATTATAACTTTTACATTTAATATGATTAGTGATACAATTTATTTTTGCCTTTTCTATTTTTCTAGGTTTCTTTTTTCTTTTTCTTCTGTCTTTGCAGACTTCTACTGAGTTATCTAATTAATTCTGTTTTCTTTATTTCTGCATTGTCCTCAGCACTGCTTTTGAAATTAGTGGCTCTATTTCTAAATATGTAGCTATTAAACTTAGCTTTTCTGATATGGGCATGGTGGTGGTGTTTTATTTTGTTCTGTTTTACCACATATATACATATATTTACATTAAGAAAGTCAAAAATTAATATATTTCTTCTTCCTCAAAGTACACATGTCATAGAAATATTTAAATACAATCATTCATCTTGATCTCTTCACACTCACATCTTTCATGACATGTTATCTAACATTTTTATACCTCTTCTTCCAGCTTTTGAGGATGTTAATTTTTTAAGCCCTTCCTTTTTTTTCAGTTCATAGCTTCAATGTGAATCATTATCAATGGAAATTTGATAAGACAAATAAAATTTCACAGTAATTCACGGGAAGATCCCAATCAATAACCATAACCTAAAGAGGACCATGACATTAATCAAAATCATTGGTTGGTTACACACTTTATTTCAGCAAAGTACAATATAGCAGGTTTTCCTACATTTCCAGAGATTGTCTGCTGACCGGAATTTGGGATGGTTCATGGCTTTCTGAATGTGTAATAGACAATGTACTTGATCTTACTTCAATTAAAGACTTCTTTGAAATCAAAAAAAAGAGAATGCATCGCTCCAAATCAAAATTAAATTGAATTTTGGGAGATTTTGATATTCCTCTGACTTGGAAATGAAATCATATTTATTAGTTCTATTGACTAACATTATACTCTGGGTATGTTTTATGTATTGGGATATGCTTACAATTTGAACTTTCATATAGAACTTGTTTCTACTCTGAGCTCTACTGTGTATTAGCATTTTGACCTAAAGAACAATATTTAACCTTGCTTGAGTTTAGTTTTTTTATATGCCAAAAAGGGACAATACTTGCCCTAGGTACTACATGGAATTGCTGGGAGGGTTACAACAATAATGATGAATAGTGCTTTTTGGATTACACACTATTATGCAAATGTAAAGGATTGTTAAGAAGCAGGAAAATACTGGAAAAATGCACTTGACTTATACCATCTTCTCAGGGGGGCAATAATTATTATGAAATCAGGGAGTTTTAAAGATTTCAATATCTTTCAAACATAACCCATTTGAAATAAAATAGTGATAAAAGCTGAAAATATCAATGCTCCAAGGGTGTTAGGTCAGTTTTGACTGCTTTATAATTAACATATAACATAAAACGCTGGGGGTGAGACTTATTTCAGAGATACTGAAAATCTAGACTGATGAAATATCTGAGGGAAATCTAAATTTAGAGAAATTCTCTTTTATGTTAAAAGAGTGATCAAGGAAGTTCTTATAATATGGTATCATGTAAGAAGAGAGATACAGGGAAAACTGGGTCAAAGAAAGTGATCAAACAACAGTGGCACATGCAGCAATCAGAAATCAGGGCTTTAACCACTCCAGTATAAGCCACTGATCAGTCCCTTATAACTCTGGGATACTGATCTGGTGATTAAATGAATTGTAAGGTTTTATCCATTGTGTATATTTCTTTCTTTTTAATTTTATCTTTTAACTACAAGCCTGGTGCACGAAATTCATGCATTGAGGGGGGATGTCCCTCAGCCCAGCCTGCACCCTCTCCAATCAGGGACCCCTTGGGGATTGGGCCTAAAAGGGCAGTTAGGCATCCTCTCACAATCCAGGACTGCTGGCTCCCAACTGCTTGCCTGCTTGCCTGCCTGATTGGCCCTAACCACTTCTGCCTACCAGCCTGATTACCTCCTAACCACTCCTCTGCCAGTCTGATTTCTGCCTAACTGCTCCCCTTACAGCCTGATTACCCCAAACTGCCCTCCCCTGCCAACCCATCACCCCCAACTGCCCTCCCTCCCCTGCAGGCCTTGTCACACCCAACTGCCATTCCCTGCTGGCCATCTTGTGGCAACCATCTTATGACCACATGGGGGGCCCATCTTATGTGAGGGTATGACAGTCAATTTGCATATTACCTCTTTATTATATAGGATTACAGTTTATATTTAACATTATTTTGTATAAGTTTCAGATGTATAACATAGTGGTTATACAATCATACATTTTAGCATAATGTTCCCCCTGATATTTTATTTTCCCACCTGGCACCATAATAGTTATTATAATGTTATTGACAATATTTTGTATGCTGTCATTTACATCCCTGTAACTATTTTGTAACTGCCAATTTGTTCTTCTTAATCCCTTCACTCTTTTCACCCAGTACCCCTAACTCCCCTCTCCTCTGGTGCCATCAGTCTGTTCTTTGTATCTATGAGTCCCTTTTTTTATGTCTTTGTTTTGTTCTTTAGATTCCACATAAAGCAAAATTATAGGGTATTTGTCTTTGGGCTGTCTTATTTCCTTAGTATAATACACTCTTGGTCAATCCATGTTGTACATAACATTTTTTTTTACTTTAAATCATTTTCTTTCTTTTTAATTACAGTTGACATAAAATACATTAGTTTCAGGTGTACAATTCAGTGCTTAGACATTATATAACTTGTTAAGTAATCATCCTGATAAATCTTGCCAACCATCTGACACCAATAGTTATCAGAATATTATTGAATATATTTCCTATGCTGTACTTTACATCTCCATGATTATTCTTTAACTACCAATTTTCACTGCTTAACCCCCTCACCTTTTTCACCCATCCTCCCAACCCTCCTCCTATCTGGAAACTGTGCAAATATTCTCTATATCTATGAGTCTATTTCTGTCCTACTAGTTTATTTTGATTTTTTCAATTCAATTGTTGATAGATATGTATTTACTACCATTTTATTATTTGTATTTTTATCTTTTTTTCTTCTGAAAGAAGATACTTTAATATTTCGCATAATACTGGTTTAGTAGTGATGTAAGCCTTTATCTTTTTCTTGTCTGAAAAGCTCTTTATGTGCCCTTTGACTCTAAATGATACCTTTGCTGGGTAAGGTAATTTTCATTGTAGGTCCTTGCTTTTTATCACTTTGAATATTTCTTGCCAATCCCTTCAGGCCTGCAAAGTTTCTGTTGAGAAATCATTTGACAGTATAATGGCAGCTCCCTTATAGGTAACTAATTGCTTTTGTCTGTCCACTTTTAAGAGTCTCTCTTTGTCTTTAACCTTTGGCATTTTAATTATGATTTATCAGGTAGGCACACTTATTCCTACAGGAAATTCAAGTTCAAATGAGTTCATTAACACTATCAGGCTCATACATTAAGTTACAGTGCTTAAATTTAAACCCATGGATATCTGATTCAAATAACTTATTTTTATTATGCAATTGAAATATCTCAATATAAATATGAGAAATTCTTCTAGGATATATGTTTATTATACATATGGATTATGAACTGTTTTCTACATGGTATGATTTCAGAGGAAATTACTTTGTTTCCAAACATGTCCATCAGCTGTATTTCCCAATCCTAAAAAAATGTTTTGTTAAAATCACAGGTAGCAAATAAGTTATATTTTAAACACAAATTCAGATTAATTAGCAGTCACTACCTGAAACATTGTGCTGAGAAAGATTCTGAGGAAGGTGCTTCCTGCCTCAACAGTAAAGAGTGTAATGATCAATCAGTAATGACTGCTGTGAATGTAGGAGGGAAGCGCAGTTGGTGTAAGTACCAAGTGTCTGCCATCATGAAAATAGACATCTATAACCTTGATATAAGCAATGTTAGCTTCAACAGTTAATAGTCCAGTTCTCTTGGAAGGAGGCCTATATTCAGTCTCATCATTTCTTATACCTCATTTTGTGAGGAATTTAATGGGATCTTCTAAGAGACGTATTTCATAGTCATAAGAGCAAGGGGATTGTGGGAGCACTTCATTCTTAAGGGAGAATGAGAGAAGCACTGTGGAGGGTGGTGAGAAAGGCCAGGCACCTAATCAAGCTTAGTTCATTTTATGTGTCCAGATAGACATTGTTTAAAATACAAAGGTTACTCCAAAGCCATCTCTTGGATGGCTTTATTGATGGTTCAGTGGTATTGTGTAGTGTTATAGAGGTATACACCATCTCATGTAAATGAAAATTAGTATATTAATTAGAATTTGCTTCCATTTGAGCAATAAAATTGCTTTATAGTCTCTTCTAGAATCAGTAGAAATTAACCTGAGGAGTGGTAGCTGGCCAGAGGAAAATTATAAAACTGTCTACATTTTCATGAGATGGGGCAGGGGGTTAGGCAATCTATTCTAGGTGGAAAGGGTTATAAAATGAGTCTAAACAAATTTAGCCCCTATCAGTGAGCACCTCTGAATGGCTTCCGGGAGAAAAAGGGTAAGGAAGATTGGGGAAAGCCAAGAATAGTTACTGGGGATCAGTATAAAAGCAAATATCCAAAGAAGAGTCAAACAAGGACCAGGAATTAAACATGGGACACATTCTATCCTAGTGGCTGTTTTAGTCATACTAATTACTGACAAAAGAAATACCATCAGTTCAGCCAACTTTTTCTACTTCCCTGTTGCTTCAGTCAAAAATCTGGTTGGAGTGGTATTTTCCATGAGCTGATTTAGCTATATGTAATGTTTTCCTCGATTTCATACCAGCAGAGTCTAGGTCACATTGCACATCTTAATTTGCTACTTGTCTTGATTTTCTACCACTAATATCTACACATTTGAAAATTATGTTTTCAATATAATTCAAATAATTCATGTAAGCAAAATTAAACTTGATGTGATTTCCCATGGGAAATAAGAATACGAAGTGAGCTCCCTTATACATAATCTCATGTAGCCCTGAGCGATCACACAATAGAACAAATAACATCTCTAATATTTTCACAGAATTAAATTGGTCCCAATAATAGCAACTTCATAACATTTGTAGGATGCCTCTACAGGGGTTGAGTATCCTCAGAGAGGTCAATAAGTGACTGTGGGCCTTGAAGTGCTGTGGTTGAGTAATTAAATTCTCATAGATCAGTAATCAAGTCAGAAATCCAAAGCAAGTAAACTCGATGCTTATTGCAAAGCTTGAGAAATCAGAATTCTGAAAAGTGTGTCATGGTGCAGCAGGGTTATGGTTTAGCTACAGACAAGGCCCAGGGCATGGGTAGGCAGGCACCTCTGAGCCCAGAGGTGACAGCAGACAAGTGTTAATAAATGACTTCAAATAATAATACTGTTTACATAACATTTTGCTGCTCCAGAAATCTTTTTCAAAATATCTTATTTTATGAATAATCAAAGATTGCAAAATAATTATTCAAAATACAAGAATAAATTTTCAATGAAATTTGAAAATTTTAAGGGCAAAATGTTATCAGAGTTGCTGTAAGACAGATACTCTCATAATGACCTGGTGGATGAATCAAGTAGTTTAACCTTTTAATGGACAATTTGGTAGCGTGCATAACTTTTTGAAAAATATTCAGAGCCCCAGCCAGTTTGGTTCAGTGGATAGAGTGTTGGCCTGCAGACCAAAGGGTGGATCCTGGGTTTGATTCTGGTCAAGGGCATGTACTTGGGTTGCAGGCTCCTCCCCTGCCTGGGGCCCTGGTTGAGACCTGTGCAGGAGGCAACCAATCGATGTGTTTCTCTCACATCAGTATTTCTCTCTGTCCTTCCCTCTCTTTCCACTCTCTCTAAAAATAAATGGAAAAATATCTTTGGGTGAGGTTTAAAAAAAATGTTCAAGTTTTTGACCCATTAATTCCAATTCTGGAAATTGGCCTAGAGAAATAAACTAAAAGTCAATGAAATATTTCTACATAAATATTTTCACTGAATCATTATATAGAACCCCCAAATTGCATGTACCTACATAGACAGATATTAATTAAACAAATAAATTAATACTATAAATATATAGACACTAAAATCATATTACAAAATGTTCTGAGAGTCCCAAGAAAATGATTATCACACATTAAATTAAGGTAAAAATCATCTCAATCATATTAAAAAATGCATCAAAAGTGAGTAATGCATTAACATGAACAGCAATTGTCTCAAGGTGATATGCATGTAGATGATTTTCAACTTTGTTACTATAGTGTTCCATATCTAATATAATAAAAGAGAAACATGCAAATTGACCATTACCACCAGCCAATCAGAGTGGCTGTATGCAAATTAACCCAGCCAAGATGGAGGCTGGCAGGGCTGCTCTGCACTGGGAGCCTCCACGGCCGGCCAGCATAGCTGTGCCACGTGTGTCAGCTCAGTGGGAGGGGGGGGGTCTGGCCTGAGGCCTCCTCGGGGCGTCCAGGAACAGCTGTCCTGGGTCTGCTGCCTGGCTCCGCCCCCGGGAGCCTCTGAGGAGTATCCAGGAGCACCTGTCCCGGGTCCACTGCCTGGCTCCACCCCCTGGGGGCCTCCCCGGGACATGCAGGAGCACGGGGCCTCTGCAGGGTGTGCAGGAGCAGCCGTCCTGGG
>PVJC01035174.1:0-18376 GCA_004026665.1 Murina feae
GATCTCTCTTGGGCACATGTGGATCTCACTTGGGCACACGTGGATCTCAGGCACATGTGGATCTCTCTTGGGCACATGTGGATCTCTCTTGGGCACACGTGGATCTCTCTTGGGCACATGTGGATCTCTCTTGGGCACATGTGGATCTCAGTCACCTACATGGAATGGAGATCTAAAGGCTTGGTTTTCTGTCAGCATCTTTCAGTCTTAAACCCAGTTGCGCTCTCTGGCTTCTCTGCCACACTCACTTTCTGCTAAGTCGGAGCCCCTCTCAGAAGCACTGGGCTTCACCTGGGGCCCAGCTTCCTGTTTCTGATCCTCTGCTCATGCCCAGGGGCAGCACGTACCGACCAACTCCGTGGGCGAGGGGCCCCTTGCCACATAACAGGTTGATGGTGCTGGGTGGGCACTTCTGGGTCTGGATGGCACACCTGTGACCTGAGGGCAGGTGACAGCTGGTTGCCATGGCTCCTGCAGCTCTGAAGCTGGCGACCTTGTTCCATCACTCTCCCAGACGCGCCACTCACCTGTCTGCACTGGCCTCGGGTGCCTCTCGAGCTCATGTTCCCTTTCTGCCACGATGTGTCCCCAGCAGTCCCAATTCGCAGTGAGTGTACAGTCCGTTGGCCACTCGTACGTACCACCTCTTATCAAAACCAGGCAAGGACCTATGGATAGGACTGGAATACACACTCAGCGCCGGGGGAGATCGAGTCAACATCGGGGAAGAAGGTGCGCCCTTCCCTGGCGTGGCCTGGTGACCGTGCAGAGCGAGGGGCATAGAGGCGTCTGCGGCATTTCTGGGAACCTCAGGAAGCCACGCCCGGCCTGCAGCTCATTGCTGTCCAGTCTCAGGATTATTCTTTTCCTCGACCACAGCCTCTTCTCCTTCAAGTTCCCACAGGTGCCTCTTCCTCCTTTCACAAGCCCTGTGTCCACGTTGGGCAAAAGAAGAGGTCAGCTAGAAAGGTGAGGCTGTGCTGACGTGCTGCCAGGCCCTACACAGGGCACGCGGGAGGAGGGCATGTCCCAGCGGGAGGGGGCGCGTCCCAGCGGGAGGGGGCGCGTCCCAGCGGGAGGGGGTGCGTCCCAGTGGGGCTGGCTGAGCAAGGGCCCTTTGCTTACCCTCTGCCTGGGGGCGTTCTCTTCCTTCTGTTTCTCATTAGCTGCAGAAGAGCCTGAGCTGCTTACAGGCAGGAATCTTTCTGGCTCATCTTTGCAACTCTTTCTGGAACCTACTATGGTGCCAAACACAGGGCAGGCGTCGGCGCTGGGAAGGATGGGTGATGGAGGACAGGCGTGCCCGAGGGCAGCGGGGGCAGAGTGAACCCAGGGCTGTGGTTGTGGTCAGAGCCGATGATGGGTCATTCATTGCTCAACAAATGTTCAGGGGGACGCAGTTCACCCCAGCACTGCTAGATGGTGAGGGGTGCCCTGGGTGCAGCAGAAGCCTCGTGGATTTGTTGGAGTATGGCAGTCGAGACGGGCGGACTGTCATGATTTAATCCCCTGAGGAAATGTTCAGGGAAGCGCAGTGGAGTTGCTTTGGGGTTCATATGACACACACCAGGCACGGAGTGGGTCCCTTTACGTGGATTCCTTGGCTCTGCGACACAGGCTGTGTAGGCGCTCGGGGCTCCCCACCCGGGAGGCGGACACACGTCTCCTGCAGGAGAAAAAGCACAGCACAGAGTGGCTGATGCCCTGTCACCAGCAAGAGGCAGGGCTGAGGACCAGAGGCCTGGCTGGGGCAGGGGACTGCGCTGCTGGCTCGGGAGAGGAGGGTGAGCGCAGGGGACAGAGGGCCAGTGAGCGCTGGGGGGTGGGAGGATGTGGTGGCACACACAGGCGGGCCTGGCAGTGCGCAGAAGGCAGGGGCGGGACTGTTGGGGGCAGCAGGGGAGAGGCATAATAACTACGGATTTGGACAAAAAGAATTGAGATGAGATGATCCGAGACGGGAGAGGGAGAGGAGAGCGTAAGAAAGCACCGAGTTCTCCCACAGGAAACCTGAGCGTTTCCACGGGTGCGTGTCATCCAGGCACCACGGGTAAGGCGAGGCGAGAGCTGGGCGAGGACAGCAGCGGTGAGCGCAGAGCCATCTCGGAGGGAGGACAGGAGGGCAGATGCAGAGGTGGGTGCTGAGACCCAGGGAGAGGACCAGGAGAGGAGAGGGCAGGAAGGGCAGGGCTGCCCAGGAGGCATTAAAATGGTCCCCACCTCAGCGACACTCAGCGGTGACCATTCTCACTCGAGGAAATCGCTTGTTGGCGCGTTCACGCACCCTAACGCCGCTGTGCTGGGCAGGAGGAACGAGAAGGTGGAGACACTTCCCAGGGGTGGGGCGTCACAGCCACCTTCCCGGTGGCATGCTGCATCCAGGGAGCCAGCCCTTCCACTGCGGACCAGCACCGTCCACTGCAGAACTGCTCCCAGGGCCGCCCCGCGGTCAGTGCTCGCCCTCAGCTGACAGAGCCCGCATCGGGCGCATCCACAGGAGCCGCGCCCTCGACGGCGGCCCCACGCACACACAGAAGCCCCTCAGGGTCTGCGCTCGGCCAGGCCAGGCTGTGGAGGCAGAGGCGGCAGCCGGGCAGAGGCAGCCAGAGGCCCCGGGCTCCTGGTTGGTGCTGGCCACATTGTCTTCCCGCGTGTCACGGTCCTGCCTGTCCGCGAGGCTCGCCTCCCGTCCCGTGTCCTCGAGTCAGACCCTCACCCAGGCGTTTGTCGTGCACATCGACCTCCTCACTGGGACTTTCTCCCAGGTTCCCATTCTGGTTGCTTCTGGGCGTGTTTGCAAAGCCACCCACAGGCCAGGGGCTGAACCCACATGCGCCACACGGTACATGCCCTAGTGTCCTTCCCACGCCCCCCAAACTGTAGGGATCTATGTTATCTGTGTGCATGTTGTCTGTACATATGTTATGACACACAGATTCCTGTACACTCTGTTTCTTAATTGACTTCATGTCCTGATGATGCTTCTAAGTGAAAAAGACTTAAATAGGCAAGTCCCTCCCCATCGCGTGACAGCTAAGATCAAGTCCCAAGCTCTTGGGGGAGCAACCTGCCCCACACTGACCCTGAGCTGTCCTTCGCCCGGGGGCCGCGCTGACTGGCCCCAGGGAGTCTGTTGCCCTGAGACAGAGCCTCTTGTGCGGGAGTCTCGGGCGCAGAGTGCCTGAACCCCCTGGCTCCACAGCAGGGTCACCGTCACATCCTCTCGTTCTGCCTCGCACACCTGTCGGCTCTGTAACTAGAGATGGAGGCGTTTGTTTTGTGGATGCTACAATGACTTTCAAATTCTTTGCCCGGCCCCACCTCTCAGAGCAAAGTACTGTGTCCTTGCAGCTTGTGGGGAAGAGCCTGTTGGGGCAGCTGTAGGGCTGGCAGCGCTGCCATGGGCCCTGCTCAGGAGGAGGCAGCCTTCACAGCCGGGACAGGTGGCCCGCGGCGAGCTCCTCTCACCCTGCAGACCCGGCTCCGGCCTGGAGGAGAGCAGGTGCATCGGCGCTCAGGGACGCACGGGGAGAAGGACTACCCTTGTGGCTTGTGAAAGACTGAGGAGATGAGGCGAGTCTGGGTTCATGGAGTGTGTGCTTCAAGTTTGTGAATGGCCAGCTTATTGTCGGCTGTCTATCTTCTATCCGTCTGTCTATCTATCTATCTATCTATCTATCTATCTATCATCTATCAATCGGTCTATCTATCATCTATCACTATCATCTATCGATCGGTCTATCATCTCTCTACACTGGTCCTATTCAGTCACATACCTGACCCCACAGTGAGTGATGAGCATTGAGGGTGCACATTCCAAATGTCAGTGGGGTGACGGGGGCCATTCCTGGGGGTGTGGAGAAGCCACGCCCATGGTGGAGGTGAGTATCGGTCCGCCCGCACGGCTTCTGACATGGAAAGCTCCCTGCGGACGCGGGCGGTGACTGTCCGGGAAGTCTGATGGACAGGCTCCCAGGCATCGTGCGGTGCGCGTGGAGGGCGGGCCGTTGAAGGCCGTGTGCTGAGCAGCTGGGAACACGGAGCTGGGGTCAGTGACACGCGTGGACCAACGTGTTTCTCCAGTGAGAGGCAGAGTGTGGTCTGCAGGGCAGGCGCCTCGGCCTTCCTCCGCCTGAGCTCGGCGCGGGGCTGCCTGCCCTCGCCAGGCCCGTGAGCGTGACCGTGAGTGCGAGGCGGCCGCTGAGGCTCCAAGGCCGATGTCTCGCCGGGGTACCGGCAGCACCTGCCCGGGGTTGGCGCTCAGAACCAAGGCCGCGTTGGCGCCATGGCATCTGCGCGTTCCTTGGTTTCGGTCTGTTTGTGGGAAACCATCGAGGCCCCGTTTCTACTCACAGTCGGAGCTGCGTGTGGGGTCTGAGCATGGAGCATCCGTGGGGAAGGCTCTGCCGTGACTCAGGAGTGCGCCCAGGGTGCGGCTGGCCTCAGCCGTTCGAAAGCTGTCCGGATTGAGCCACTCTGGCCCCGGGACACTGGCGGGAGAAGGCCCAGGAAAGCCGGGGCGGGGCGGGGACGAAGTGTGCCCTTGGCCCTGCCCCTGCCCTGCCCGCTGTGGTGCCAGTGGTGCCGTCTGGGGAACTGGCTTCTTCGCTCGCGTTGTTGGTTTGGCACCTGTGCCTCTGCCGCCACTGGGGATGGAGTCCCAGCCCCGGGGTCTCCTCGCAGTGTCCTGCCGACTCCTGCCTGCTCTGTTGTGACTGGGGTTCCTGACTCAGCCTGGGGAGGCGGTCGCTCTGCGTGTCTTGGGCTGGTACCTGCTGCCCTGGGGGTGGGGCCGTGGCTCTGGGGCCAGAGGCAAGGTGTCCCTGCTCAGACACAAGGGGCATGTCAGCCCGCACCCCGTGTGGCTGAACCGACAACGCAGTGAACCCACGTGGATGTGCTGACACTCTCTCCATCGAGCCAAACCAGCCGAGGCATCAGCTGGCTCCGAGCTGTCGGAGGTCCGAGGGATTTCTGGAGTGGGTCCTGCACTCACTGCCGCAGTCACTCCCAGAAGGAGGCCGTTCCGACAGGCGCAGGCCCGAGCACAGTGTGGCGAGGGTGTCCCGGGGGACAGGGAGCAGCCCTGTGGCTGACCTGCCCAGCGGGGAGCTGGGGGCAGGAAAGACTCGAAGGATGGCCGCCGTGGGCAGGCTGGGTAAGGGAGACTGGACGCTGACAGCACAGCCGTGTGTGTCGGGCCTGTGGGACCAGAACCTCCGCCACCGAGTGGGAAAGGCTCCCCGAGTGAGGTCCGTGAAAGGTGTCTGGTGTGGGTGGGGCGAGTGCGCTCGGAGCGGAGCCCCCTCCTGGGGAAATGGGGGACGGAGGCCCAGAGAGGAAGCAGCCGGCCACCTTCCCGCGGCCCCTCCTGGCCCGGCTCCGCGGGCTCAGCCGAGGGCGTGTTGTTTGGCTGGAACTCCTTCCCTTCGGTTTCCTTCTCTGGGGCCGTTTCAGGGGCTCAGGGCCAAGCAGAGACACTGGCCTGCATCCCGGCCTCCATGGCCATGTGAGGCGGGGTTTGGAAAGACGCTGATCGGGGCCATTTGCTGGACACTCGCTGGGCGCCAGGCGAGTATGTACCCTCCAGGGCCCAGCCGGAGCAGCAGCTGGCAGCCCACCCTCGGGTTGGGACCCAAACCACTGCTTTCAAGGAGGCCGCCCCTCCCTTTCCCCCTCCTGCTCCCTCTCCTTCTCTCTCCCCCTTTTCCCCCCCCCTCCCCTCCCCTCCCCCCTGAGCCTGCAGCTGCCTGCCCTGCCTGCCTCTCCTGACTTCTGGACCTGAGGCCCTGATTAGCTGCCACCTCTCCATGCCCACTGGGCTGGTCCCCAGCAGCCCCTGTGCCCTCTCCTCGCTTGCTGGCCCCCTCTCTGTCTGGTGGGAGGTGGGTGGGTACACAGCCTTTGGACCTGCCTCTGGGGGGCAGAATCACCTCCGCCCTGCCCTGCCCGTTGGTTGGCTGAACCTCATAGAATTCGTGGGCAGGGCTCCTGGTGGCAGCATTCCCGCAGAGGTGTGTGGTAGACACAGTGTTGGGAAGAACTAGGAACCGCCTCCCAGCAGCTGGGAGCTGAGCCCCAGCCCCACACCTGGTTCAGCGCGGAGTGTGGACACGCCGCCGGGCCCCGCGTGGATGGCCTGTGCTGAAAGCCCAGGCTTCTGCGGGTAACGGCCAGGCGGCTCTCACGTGGCCATGACACTGGCTGGAGGACTGTGGCGACGTGACTGTTCCCACCAGGCATGGCGGGTTGGCACTGTCGCTCTGTGCTCCGTGGCTATTGGGCTCACTCAGAGCAGAAAACAAAAGCAGAACTAACTCCTGTGAGGGCATTTATTTCCTTTCCACGTGAGTCACTTATTATTCCCACCAATTCGGCCCACGGGAAAGCCAGGTGTGGTTTTATAGCTGCGCACATGAGGGCCCCGGTCTGGGGTGCAGTCCTCAGGCATGGGTGCCGAGGTGGTTGCATCTGCGAATGCGCAGCTGACGCTCAGAGAGGCCTCTCCCCTGAGGAGCGTCTGGGCTCCTCCACTCTGGGGTCACGCCGCCTACCCGCCCCACCATCTCCGGCAGCACTGCTGCTCCCGCGGCGGCGGGGGGCGGGGGGCGGGGGGGGCGGCCTGGCTCTGAGCCGCTCGTGCGGTTCCCGAGGCTGGCCTGTGGGCTCTCACCCGCGGGCACGGCTTTCTGTTTGCAGCTCAGCCGTGGCGTCCTGGCTGCCGGGGACACAACGCCGCCACTGTGGGGAGCGTGTCAGCCCCCGGTGCCTCTCGCTGCGGCAGACCCTTGGCCGAGATCCACCTGGACACTCATGTCTGTGCCACGATCCTCTCCAAGGACCCAGCTGCTGGGCGTCACGCAGCCACTCCAGGGCTGTCCTGGAGGCTCACACCTGGGGGGACGTTTGTTCCCGGGCAGCTGGGACCCTGGGGCTCCGGGACAATATGGGGACTCTGAGCCCTTGGTCGTTCTCCTGGCTTGTCTGGCTGGGGCCCAGAGGCTGAGCTGCGTGCGCCGGGCAGTGCCTTGTTGAATGTGCAGTAACTACGTGTGCCACGTGGGTTGAATATGCATTCTATCCCAGTGACAGAAGCACTGGGAGCCCAGGGCTCATGTTGGGTCGTGTGTGTGACAGCCGTTAGGAGGAGAGTTCCTGGGGAAATGCAGCTCCGAGGACTTCGCCGGAAGCCATGGTCCGGTCCCGTCGGGCACTGTCGGGGCAGGACGGCCTCACTCTGGATGGCGGGCCTTAAGCCATGGTTCCTCCCTGGGTTCTGTCTCCCATGCATTTGCCAGGAAATGAGATGGGACGCGCGCTGGACAGCATCAGCTCCTGCTCCTGCTCGTCTCAGGACGGAAGCCGAGGCAGGCTCAGGCTGGGGGTCAGGACCTGGAGGGACACGGAGGCAGCCTCCCTGGATGGAGGGAGACACCTGACAGCGGCACATGCGTGGCTGCAGTGTTTTGGGGAGGCGATCAGTTCTGCCCTCCAGCTCTGACTTCCGCGGGAGCTGAGCGCCCCCTGAGCAGTGTCGCTGCAGAGAGCCTTTCCTCACCTGCCAAGTGGCCACTGAGTCCAGCCAAATGGCACGTGCACGGAACGCGAGGGGGAGGCCACTCTGTGTCAGCGTGCCGCCTGGGGAGGTCATGGGCGCCCCGTCGCGTTCCTCCCCGAGCTCGCCCACAGCCCCACCCCCGGCCTCAGTGCGATGCCCCTGGGCTTGCACTGTGTAGAGGCGTGTTTGGGTCGTGGCCTCCCTTCCCTCCTGGTGGGTTAGTCCTTCCCTTTTCCTATGGGACTGTCGGCCTCTCCCATCAGCTGGAGCAGCGACAGACTCGCAGGCCCCTCTTCCCTCCAACGGGGAGCCTCCCGGGACCAGCAAGCCCAGAGGCCACTGCGCATAGAGCCCCGTCCCGGCGTGTGGCCGTGTCCAGCCCCAGCGCAGCCCCTGTGCCCACGCCCGGGACTGCTGGTCTCGAAGGGTGTAGTTTATGGGGCTGCAAAGTAGCTGCTTTGATGTGCAGTTTAAATGCTGCCTCCTAACCCGTCAGCCTCCCGCCTCCCGTCCTCTCCTCTCACTCGCGACCGCGTTCTGTGCTCTGCTGTGGGTTTAGTCAGAGGGCGCGGCTGCTCGTGGTCGGAGGGCCGGGCCCTGTGGTGGTCGGTGGTGCACGGTCACACCCTCGGGAGCAGCTGCACAGAGGCTGTTTCCACCGAGCCCCTCAGCTGGCAGATATCTATAGTGCATGCGTGCGTTGTGCATGCATGCGTACATGCATCGTGTGTACACGTGTGTGCATGTGTGTGCATGCATGTGCATGTTTGGGTCTGCCCATGTGAGTGTGGTGTGTGCGCCTGTGCACATGTGTGTGCTCATTGTGCACACGTCTTGCCCCTGTGCCACCTGGTGTGTTGCTGGGTGCGGAAGGTCAGTGGCTGCCGCATGTGCAGCCTTCACTCCTTTGGCAAGGGGGCGTGTGTTCAGGGGGAGAGACGAGCGAGGCCTGAGCGGGGAGAGGGAAGCGGGGCTTCGGGGTGTCTGCGAAGGTGGTTCCAACATGTACTGCGTCATGCCGGGTGCCATGGTCGCCGCAACGGGCGTCAGCTCAGCCCTCGGTCACGGTGTGTTTGTAACATGCTAACACAGCTGGCACCATGCAAGTGGGGAAAAACGGAACAGGATGGAGTCGTATGGAAACATTAGCTTCCGTCATGGCAGAAGGTGATTGACACGGTGAGGAGCTGGGGGCAGGGAGATTGCTTGCTCGTGGTCCCTGTGGGTGGGCAGTGGTGTGAGCGTGGAAGGGACTGCGTGGAAAATGCGTGGTTCTGACACCAGCCACGTGTGGGGACTGGCCCCACAGCCGCAGGCCGCCTGAGTTCCTGAGACTGAGGCGGCGGCAGCGGAAGGAAGAGTCTGCGCACCTGCCAACCAGACTCCGCTCCTCCTTCCGCCCCGGCGGCAGGGGTGGCCGAGGCGCTCACAGCACGGCTCCCAGCAGGCCCGGCCCCAGCGTCCACGCCCCTCCTCCCAGCCCCAGCCTTGCCCACGTCTCCATGCTCCCACACCTCCTCCGACCCGTTGGGAGCTGCTGGGGTCCCTGTGAGATTGTGACACGTCTGCCATGGTCCGGCCGCCAGATGGGCGTCCCCACGGTTACTGCTGAGGAGGGTCCCACACTGACTCCAGACCTTCCTGCCTTTGTCCTTGTGTGTGTGTGCATGTGCACGTGGGTGTGTGTGAATACATGTGGTGTGTGTGCATGTGTGCGTACACGTGTGGGTGTGTGTACACACGTGTGTGCATGTGCACGTGGATGTGTGCGTACACATGCGGGTGTGTGAGTGTGTACATGTGCACATGGGTGTGTGCATACACATGCGGGTGTGTGCGTGTGTGTGCATGTGGGTGTGTGCGTGTGTGTACATGTGTACATGTCTGACAGACACTATGATCGAGGAGGAACCGAGAGCTGGGGAAGGGTCGCCCACATGCTGCCATTAAACCCACAGTATTGTCACGTCTCTGTCTTCCCTTGCAGAGGCACCTCAGGGGCACCTTCCAATCTGTGGGGTCCAGGGTGCTGAGGGTGGGAGCTAGGTTTGTGGGGGCAGCACATAGGCCTGCTTCTCATCCATGGGGCCCCTTCACCCAGAGATGTCTGCGGAGGCCCCCAAGCAGTCAGGGCCGATCTCAGAATGTGAGGCCCAGGGGCCCTGTAGGGGGAGCCGAGCCGCACAGATGCTGCTTCCAGTTGCCTTGTGGGGTGGCAGATGCCCTGAAGACTCGCCGGCTGTGGGGACGCCCGAGGGAGACTGTCCCCTTCACGTTGCCCACAGCTCCGTCCCATCTGAGCGCGATGCCTCCCGGGCCCGGGACTGGCCTCCTTCTCATGAGGTCTTTGGCCGGACTCCTTGGCCTGTCTGTGTCCCAGGGGTGAGGACAGGTTCCTGCAGCCTGGAGCGTGGGCCCACCCTCTCTGCCAGTCCAATTACTGTAGCTGGGCCTCTGTCCTGGAGTGACCTGGCCCTCCCCTGACAGGCCCAATGCGTGGCCACAGTGACATTCCCTCCCGATGCAGCCATGGCCATGCTCACTCCCGATGCAGCGCATGGCCACGGCGACGTTCACTCCCAATGCAGCGCGTGGCCATAGTGATGCTCACTCCTGATGCAGCGCGTGGCCACGGCGACGCTCACTCCCGATGCAGCGCGTGGCCATGCCGACGCTCACTCCCGATGCAGCGCGTGGCCATGCCGACGCTCACTCCCGATGCAGCGCGTGGCCATGCCGACGCTCACTCCCGATGCAGCACGTGGCCATAGTGATGTTCCCAATGCAGCGCGTGGCCATGGTGACGCTCACTCCAGTGTGGCAAGGGGCTATTGCAGGGCCGGCGTGGCCTCTCCTCTTCCGGGGCCTGGGCAGGCTATGCGAGGAGCCGGGAAGCCACGGGCTTTGTGCTGTGACATGGAAGCCATGGAGCGCTCACTGTTGTGGTGCAGGGCAGCCTGGGCCTGGGAGGGCCGTCTTCGTGTCAGGCAGTGGCCTGGTATTGAGCCCGCAGTTTGGAACCAGGGCCAGTGGATCATGGCGCCAGGGAGGAGCGGACCGAGGTGCTCCATGCCCACCTTCCCAACCAACAGGGCACTGAGCCGTCCAGGGCCACGGGCCTGCTGTTCCAGGCACAACCTGGCAAGGGTGGTGAGCCAGCACCTCGCCCTCCCACTTGCTTGTGACCTAGGAGGCTGAACCCGGCTGTGTGTGTAATTTTATATTCTTACTAAAGTGGGCCCTCCAGCTTGTCTGAGTCCAAGGCCACCAGCCCTCCATCATGCGGAGCCCCCTGCCCTGCGCTGCCCTGAGGCCCCGCTCGGCTGTGTGCAGGCAGCTGCACACACCCAGGCAGCACCCGCCCTCGTCCTCCTGTCCTCCTGTCCCACTATCCCCCTGTCTCCCTGTCCTCCTGCCTCACAGCACCATGCTGTCAGCTCACTGTTGCCGTGGCCTTCCTTGGTGCCTGTCCCCTTCCCCCCCTGTTTAGTGTCACCAGTGACACTGTTACAGAGCACCAGAATAATCAAACAATGCAGGAGAGTTTGGAGTTACACTTTATTCACTGCGGTGGGCTTAGAGAAAATGAATTCAAATTCCAAGCAAGCCTACAAGCAGAACTTCCCCTTTTTATTAAGGAGCCAGGCCTCTGTGCAGTTAGTGGTTATCTCGCTGCTAGCCTTGAAAACTGTACCATTCTATCCAATTAAAAAATGCACCTGGCATGGCATTGAGGGTATGGGCTTATCTAGTCTCTGGCCTACAAGGTCAGACAGCTAAGTTTATTGTCCTCATTATTTGAGCAGACTAAGGCAGGCTAGAAAGCAAAGTTATCTTTTAGAATAAGAGGAACAGCAGAGAATTCCAAATAGCAGTTTTTACAAAACAGGGGTTTGCCTTCTCATTCCCCCGCCCCTCCCCGCCCCTTGTCCCACAAGCTTTTCAGCCGTGTGGTACAATAACCATGGGATATTATGGTGAACAGGGGTGTCGAATCTCTTTGGCTACTTCCTGCTGGAAAGGGACGGCATCCAAAGGGTTAACATTCTGTTTCTTCCTCTTGGAGAGGTTGGTAGGGAATTCTTCTGGCTTGCAAGATCATCTGAAGTTTAAAGGCATCTAGACAGGATGAGATAAAGCGAGTTAACAGATTTAGAAGACATGGTTCTAGGGTTATGGGTATGAGTAGCATTAACAGTGGCCCTGTCAGTGGAAGAAGCCATTTCCAGACTCCCCCCCATGCAGTCCAGGTCTCAGATAACTCCTGTCTTATTTTTGAAGCTCGATCAGCTAGTTTCTTGGCCCCATCCCTTACAATACCAGACTGGTTAGCATAAAAACAGCATTCTTCCTCAAGGAACAGGCACAGCCCCCCTTTCTCTGCTGTGAGGAGATCTAGTCCTCTTCAATTCTGGAGAGTGACAGCTGCCAGTGAGTCAATCTGATCCTGTACTGTAACAATACTTTGAGCTATTTCCTCCAAACTGTTAGCAAGATCTTTGGATCGATGCTGATAGTAGGAGAGGGAACTTGCCAATCCCCCTATTCTAGTGCTAACCCCTGCTGAAATGCCAAGTGTTATAAGGAGAGGGATTAGCAGGACTGCTCTTTTGTATTGGATATGGTATGTTACTGGGACAGGTAAGGACTGATTGTTGGGGGCAATGTCTATCTCAGGAGCTAGGTAAACCAGAGTGCAGGTTCCAGTCCAGTTGGCAGGTAGACAGAGATAGGTATTGGTGCCACAGAGGAAGAAAATTCCCTGGATCTCCATACAGAAGGTATTCTCAATTATAAAGAGGTGTGTGAGCTTGCTATTCTCCTGTTCCCAGACAGAGAGAGTTCCTGCCAAGGTTGCCCCTGTTAGGGGCTGAAAGGGGCCTTGAGGATTATTTTGTGTGGCTCCAGAGGTGGTGTTTTCAAAGAAAATAAATTTTCTGTCAGTTTCTACCCAGAATTTAGAGTGTGTGAGCCCATGGGAAGGGAGGTGACGGCATGAGGCCTGTCGGTTCAATGTGCAGTCCTGCCATGGGTGAAACCTTGAGCAGGTGTGGGGTCGGCCTGAGCAGAACTGAGAGGTGTCAGTGGTTGGGAAGGCTGCTGAAATGGTGGGCCCTGTGAAAATCGAACAGGGTTCCGAAAAGAAGCTGTTTGGGTGACAACATAGTTAACCCAATTAGAGGCAGGTTTTAGGTTGAGAGTAAAATTGCAGAGGCGTGGTTCAAGATGTCCCAAAGCATCTCCTTCAGGGACTAGCCTTGGGTTCCGGTGGCACTCATAAAAAGACAAAATGAGAAATATTAGAAAGATAAAAACAATAATTATCCAGAAATACCAGAGCATTTTGCCTTTAAAAGAAGATAAGAAAGATTAGTGTAGGAAGAATTCAGCAAGGCCTTTCTGAATTCTTTGGAGCAGGTTGATCAGCCAGGTCCGTTGTTCTCCTGAGGGTGATCCGCAGGGGGTGTTTCTGGTCAGAGGTCACCTTCCACTCGGGCTGGGCATCACTTGGCTGGTGGGCTGCTTTCACCCGAGAGTGGTGAATCCAGTTGTTCAGTCCTGCAACCTTGAGAGCTGTGGGAGTGGTTAGTATGACTGGATAGGGTCCCTTCCAAATTGGCTTAAGGGGCTCTTTTTTCCAGTCTTTTATCCAAACCTGGTCTCCAGGTTTATAAGGATGCGCAGCTGTTCCTAGAGAGATGGGCAGTCGGTCAGTAACCCACCTGTGGATCTCAAAAACAGTTTTTCCAAGTCCTTGTAGTTGCTTCTGGATTTCTAAGTTTCCTATTTCCCCCAAATTTCCCTTTGGCCGAATTAAGGGAGGGGGTCTACCATACAGAATTTCAAAGGGAGAGAAACCCACCCTGGCCCTCGGGGCACAGCGTACCCGCAGGAGTACAAGAGGCAAAATATCTGTCCAGGGTAAGTTTGTCTCCTGGCATAGCTTAGCCATAGCCTGCTTTAGGGTCCAGTTCATGCGCTCTACTTTCTCTGAACTCTGAGGCCTGTAAGCTGTATGTAGGTTCCATCTAATTCCTAAAGCCTTGGTTACCTGTTGTACTATTTCTGCTACAAAGGCTGGGCCATTATCAGACCCTATGGTCAGAGGCATTCCATACCGTGGAATTATATTCTTCAGCAATGCCTTAGTGACTTCTCTCGCCTTTTCTGTGCGAGTGGGATATGCCTCTACCCAGCCTGAAAAAGTGCAAACAAAGACTAGTAGGTATTTATTTCCTCTGCTAGGCCCTACTTCTGTGAAGTCTACTTCTAAGTCCTCAAAGGGAGCTTTTCCACAGCGCTGGACTCCTATTGGTCCCACAGGACCCTCTTCGGCATTGTTCTGAGCACAAAGGAGGCAACGCTGAGAGACTGAGGCACACAAGGAGGGAAGACGGGCAATTAGGTAATATCTGCCTAACAAAGCTTCTAGAGCAGTCTTTCCTAAATGAGTAAGTTCATGCTGCTGGAGGACTACCTTATGAGCTAACTGTTCTGGGACATAGATCCTATGATCTGAGAGTACCCACCAGCCTTCCTTTGTCCTCTTGGCCCCTTCTTGCTGAGCCCATTCCTTCTCCTGCGGAGTGTACTTTGGAGGTTCAGGTAATTCGGGGGCCAACATGATCTGTGCTGGTGCCGCTTGTCCTTTGGCAGCCTGCTTTGCTGCGGCGTCAGCACGCTGGTTTCCTTCTGACACTGAGTCTTTCCCTTTCTGATGACCTTTGCAATGAATGACAGCTATTTCTTTAGGCTCCCAAACTGCTTCTAATAACTTTAAAATCTCATTTTGATTTTTGATTCCTTTTCCTCCTGCTGCCAGGAGCCCCCTTTCCTTGTATATAGCCCCATGAATATGCAGGGTAGCAAAAGCATAGCATGAATCAGTGTAGATGTTGGCACGCTTATCCTTACTGAGTTCTAAGGCTCTGGCAAGGGCCCAAAGTTCTGCTTTCTGCGCTGACCATCCTTCAGGCAGAGCCTGTGCTTCAATTGTCTCAAAGTCTGATACCACTGCATATCCAGCTCGTCTTTTCCTTTATCTAAGAAGCTGCTGCCGTCTGCGAACAACACCAAGTCAGGGTTAGGCAAGGGCCTATCCGTTCGATCTGGCCGCTGGAGTAAACCTCCTCTAGGACTTCCAGGCAATCATGCTCAGGGGCCCCCTCAGTGATGGTAGAAAGGTGGCAGGATTAAGAGTTCTCACTGCTTCTAATCGTACCCGCGGATTCTCACATAATAATCCTTGGTATTAAGTCATCTGAGCATGAGTCAGCTAGTCCTGCTCCCTTGCTTCCATCAGGGTGACAACAGCATGAGGCACTTTTACATTTAAGTTTTGTCCTAAGGTAAGCTTATCCGCTTCCTTGACTAACAGTGCTGTGGCTGCAAGGGCCCTGAGGCACGGGGCCACCTGGAGGCAACTGGGTCAATCTGCTTGGAGAGATAGGCTACTGGTCTTTGCCAGGGTCCAAACTCCTGGGTCAGAACTCCTAGGGCTACCCCACTGTTTTCGTGACCAAAAAGATTAAAGTCTCCTGTCACATCTGGTAGTCCTAGTGCTGGGGCCTCAGTTAGCTTTGCCGTTATGGTGGTGAAGGCTTTCTCCTGTTCAGGACCCCAGTCAATGGGTGCCTTCTCTTCTCCTTGTAAAGCTTCATAGAGAGGCTTGGCCAGGTCTGAAAACCCTGGGATCCAAATTCGACAAAATCCTGCCGCTCCTAGGAATTCCCGAATCTGCCGCTGGGTACTAGGGACTGGGATGGCACATATTGCCTGCTTTCTTTCAGTCCCTAGTCTTCGTTTCCCTTGGGTGATTCGGAAGCCTAGATACTTGACTTCTTTCTGACAAATCTGTGCCTTTTTCTTGGACACCCTGTAACCTGTTTCAGTTAACAGTTTCAGAAGGGCTCGTGTTCCCTCCCAGCACTGAGCTCGTGTGGAGCTAGCCAGTAGGAGGTCGTCTACATACTGGAGTAGAACACACCCCACGTCCTGTCCTGGGAACTTAGATAAATCAGATGCTAGTGCTCCACTAAAGAGAGTAGGGGAGTTCTTGAACCTCTGTGGCAGTCTGGTCCTGGTGAACTGCTCCTTGGCTCCTGTAGTTGGATTTTCCCACTCAAAAGTAAAAAGCGGCTGGCTGATGGGGGCTAATCGGAGGCAGAAAAACGCATCTTTCAGATCTAGGCATGTAAACCATTCCGCTTCTGATGGAATAAGTCCTAGAAGTGTGTAGGGGTTTGGCAGCACCGAATGCAAGGTTATAACAGCTTCATTAACAGCCCGTAAATCCTGTACTGGGCGATAATCATCAGTCCCAGGCTTTTTGACAGGCAAGAGGGGAGTATTCCATGGTGACTGACATCTTTTAAGGAGTCCCCACTGAAGCAGCCGGTCTAAGTGGATCTGGATTCCTTGGCGTGCCTCCCGTGGAATTGGATATTGGTGGATTTTGACAGGCTGTGCCCCTTGCTTTAAGTCAATTAATATCGGGGCATGGTCTTTGGCCAAGCCAGGGGATTTCCTTCTGCCCAGACCAGCGGGAATTCTTTCTCTAATTCAGGTTCTAAAGGTGAGGCCTTTGACTGAGGGGTATAAAGTCTCCATTCTTCCTCCCGGGGCACTGCTAAGGACAGGATCATTGGAGAAGTCTCCTCACTTAGGCGAAGCTGTGCTGAGCCATTTGGAGCAAAAGTGATTTCTGCCCCCGTTTTGGATAAAAGGTCTCTACCCATCAGAGGTACTGGACAGTCTGGCAAGTACAGGAATTCATGAATTACTCGGTGGCCGCCAAGTTGGCATCGGCGAGGCTGGCAGAATGGTCTACGAGTCTAATCCCCCATAGCTCTAATAACGGTGACCCCCTTCCCTGAGAGAGGCGCTACTTTCTGTGTGACTACTGAGTGCTCTGCTCCTGTATCAACCATGAAGTCCACAGTCTGGCCCCCAATTTTCATTCTGACCATGGGCTTTTGGGGGCCCAGCTGAAAAGAGCCCGGTCTGTCCTAGTCAGAGTCAGCTGGTGCCAGCCCATCAAGGTCTGCTTCAGGCAGTTCTGACTGGTAGCGACTGGGTGGAAAAGAGGACCCTATTTTCTTGCTTCGCCATTTGGGACATTCATTTTTCCAGTGCCCTGTTTCCTTACAGTACGCACACTGGTCCCGTCTTAGATTTGCTCTTCCTTTCCCTCCTGATCTGTCTTCTTGCTTCCCTTTTTGGGCTGCCTGGGGGTCTGAACCTCTGAAAGCCGCCGCTATCACATTGGCCTTTTTTTGCATTCTCTTTTCTTCCTCCTTTTTTGCTGCCCTGTCTCGGTTGATGAAAACCTTGTTGGCTATCTCTAGCAGTTCACTAGCATTTTTTCCTGCAAACCCTTCCAGCCTCTGTAATTTTCTCCTGATATCAGACGGGGCTTGGCCTACAAAAGCAGCATTTACCATGGTTTGAGTGTCCGGGACCTCAGGATTAAAGGGAGTGTAGATCCGATATGCCTCACACAGTCTCTCATAGAAAGCTGCTGGGCTTTCATGAGGCTTCTGGAAAACCTCAGAGATTTTAGCCATATTGGTGGGCTTCTTGGCTCCGGCCCTGACCCCCTGGAGGAAAGCCAGCCGATATCTTTCTAGCCTGGTCTTTCCGTCTTCCGAGTTTGGGGACCAGTTAGGTTCCTCACTAGAGAGGGCCTCCCTTGCCCATCTGTCTGTGTCTAATGTCCCTGCTGGGGCCTGGATCTGGAGCCACTTCTGAGCCTCTGTCATCACTCTCATGCGCTCCTCAGTGTTAAAGAATGCAAAAAGGAGCTGCTTGCAGTCCACCCAGGTGGGCTTCTGGGTCTGGAAGATCATTTCTAGGAGATCTACCATGGCCTGGGGTTTTTCAGAATAAGCTGGGGTGTGTTGCTTCCAATTCGGAATGTCAGTTGTGGTAAAGGGCTGATAATAATAGACTGGCCTTCCTTCCTGTAAGGTCCCATCTTCGCCAAGTGCTTGGGCACCCCGAATCTCCCTGAGAGGCATCTGATGTACCGGCTATTGTTTGGGCCCTTGATCGGCTGAACACAAGCGCCGCCCAACTGGCTCTGTAGAGCCTGGTGGAGGGGAGATGGAGGGAGGGGGTGTTTCCAGACTTTCCGGATCTTCCAGGCTAGTAGGGGGGCACTTGGTGCTGCCTGTGGCTCATATGGAGGTGGTAACACTGGTGGAACTTCCTCGGAGGAGTCCAGAAGAATAGGGGGTTGAACTTCTTTCTGAGGGACCTGTTCCTGCCCTGCCTGCCTCTCCTTAGCCTGCTCCTGCCATGCCTGCCTCTTCACTCCTGCTACTAAAACCTTACTCTGTCCCTTCTTGCACACACAGAACTGGACCCAAGGTGGCAACGTTTGAGCAATTTCCAACCAGCTGTCTATGTAGGGAAACTGATCTGGGTGTCCCGGATCTCCTGTGACTACATTCCACACCACCCTGACCAATCCTACATCTAAAGAGCCTTCTGAGGGCCAGCCAAGCCCGAAGGCTGACCATTCCACTTCACAGAATTTACTCAGTGTTTCAGAATTCATTTTAATTCCATAATCTCCATCAAATCCCTTTTTAAAATTTTTCAACATGCAATTGAGAACAGTGGGTTTACTCTGTCCCGACCCCATGATGATCAGTGGTGCGAGACAGACAAGGGAAGGGGCGACCTGTTTTCACAGATCCTCACTCAGATGCCCGCCTGGCCACGTCCCTTAGGAGCTTAGATTCGTCTTAGCTAAGGTGCACCTGTATAAACCCCAGGCCTGGTCACCTCCACGGCGGGGGGGGGGGGGGGGGG
>PVJC01035175.1:0-18391 GCA_004026665.1 Murina feae
CAAGTCCTCATTTTTCCTTCTCCTATACTTGAAACTCCTAGATGCTTCCAGTCTACTGACCCCTCCTTTTGTCTCCTCCCAAGATCTCCCCATTGGTCTCCCCATTGGTCTCCTCCCAGATCTCTTTTCTTTTCTGTTGAGCCTGGACTTCATAAGGTTTTATTTCCATTATATTCACACACTATCAACAAAAAGGTCACTGCCACCAATCCAATGCCAACAGGAGTTCCCAATCTGGGGTATAGTAAAAGGAGAGGTTTTATTCAAGTGAATAGTTTGTAAAACAGGAAAATACAGCCTCCAGACAAGACAAAGTGAAGGCTACATTTTTTAGAATCTTCTCTGTAGTTCCTAATTGGTCCATTTTTATGAAAATAAGTAATCTTAATCTATAGTCTGATTGGTCCAAGTAGCACTGCTCTGATTGGTCAAAATTACACGGTCTGATTGGTTGTTACAGAGTTGCTCTGATTGGTCATTAAGGATGCAAATAAGTATATAGCTGTGCCGTTATTATTGGACCAGGCAGGTCTCAGGCCATTGGTCCAGAGATGATCTTAGGAATTCCTTTATAAAGGTCAGCTCAGTAGAAACAGTGCAAGAGACTTGGCAGCTCAGTCTGTGACTTCCCTGAGAAGCCCCTGACAGCAATGGCTGTTAGACTCTGATTATAAACTGGTGCCCAATTAACCACAAGGAGCCCTTGTTAGCAGGAATATTCCTTCTTGAAGTCATCAACACCTACATGTTCTGATGGCCCTAAGCCTTCTGTCATTCAAAAGCCTCCAATCCACTGATCTTTGTGCTGCCATTTATTTTATAAAGCAAGTGGGTAATTTGTCTTGTAAAATGTCCAATAATTTTTATTTAGCTCATGGCTTCCCCATAATGTTTAACTTTTTCCTTTATCTCTGAGATTTCATTAGTAGTTAAGTCTATAAACTTGATTGGATTGGGGGAAGGGGTCACAGGAATATCTCATACCTTAGTGATATGCTGTACATCTATTTTGTAACATTAAGAAATACATGATTTTTTAGAAGTGTTAAAATTTATTTTAGGCTCAAATGTTGTCAAGGTAATCCATCCATTACAAGGTATTCTTCACATACTGGTTTTAATTCTTCACATACTGGTTTTAATACATATGATAATCTTTGCACAGAATTATTTTTCCCATTGGAAAATTCAAATGATGATTGTCTAAATCATGTATCCTGCATTGATTAGCTATGATTTTTCTACAAATAAAACACATTTCTTCCTCACTATTTCATTGCCATAAAATAACATTCATGTATGTAAACAGGACAATTACTTGATTCATTTACTCTTTTTACTAATTTTGAGGTGAAGTTGGTGCCAAAATAACCTCCAAATAGAATTATGTTTTTCTTTCAAGAGTTTTATTATAAAAGCAATTTTTCTAGGTTTGATATATTTTAGTTAATTAAAGTCATTATTCTCTTGGATATTTAAATTATCCCATCTTTAACTAGTGGGAAACACTTTAACTAAATACTGGATTTTTTAAAAAACATTCTTAGGATTTCATGAGAACTTTCTTATTTTCTGGAACAATAACATATGCCTGCTCATTGTGTATATATTTTTACTTGGACACAAAGACTAGCTTCTGCTTTTTTTGTCTGGGAAATAGTATTTAGAGATTACAAACAAGCACTAGAAATGATTACCGCTAAGTGGGTTTTCTATTACTACTTATAGGCCATCTTTTAAGCAAACAAAGATAAGAAAAAAACATTTTTAAGAGAAAAATAAAAAAAGAATTCACGCTGATATTTCCAATTCAAATGTAAGATTATAGGCCATTTTCTTAAATTTTTATTTTTTAGGTTTGTATTTTTTTAATCTTATGTTGAAAACCTGGTTGCTAACTTATTTACAAAATCACTTACCACCTATTGCTTTATAACCAGTAATAAAACCGCAAAATATTAATGTTTCATAACTTAACGCAATTGTTTTTATCCTTAGCATATATCAAAATGTATGTTTTATAATTATTTAATACTAGAGGCCCAGTGCACAAACATTTGTGCACTTGGTGGTGGGGGGAGGGGCTGTCTCTCAGCCCGGCCTGTACCTTCTCGCAGTCTGGGACCCCTCGCGGGATGTCTACCTGCTGGTTTAGGCCCATGAGTGGGCCTAAGCAGGCAGTCAGACATCCCTCTGACACCCGGGAGCCCTTGGGGGGTGTTCACTTGCCAGCGGGGAGCAGGCCTAAGCTGTAGTCGGACATCCTTTGCACTGCTAAGGAGGCAGGAGAGGCTCCCACCACCACCACTGTACTGGCAGCCATCATCCTGGCTTGTGGTTGAGCAGAGCACCCCCTGTTGGAGCACACTGACCACCAGGGGGCAGCTCCTGCATTGAGTGTCAGGTCAGTGTGTGTCATAGTGACAGTCATTCCCAGTTGTTCTGCTGTTAGGTTCAATTTGCATATTACTCTTTTATTATATAGGATAAAGACCTGATGCATGGGTGGGGGCCAGCTGGTTTACCCTGAAGGGTGAGGAGCTGAGGGCCATTTTCTGGCTGTCCACACCCCCTTCAGGGTGGGGTTCCCCTCTGGAACACCTGGCCAGCCTGGGTGAGGGGCTGATGGCTGTTTGCAGGCTGGCCACAGCCCCTTCAGTGTGGGGTTCCCTGCTAGGGTCCCTGGCCAGCCTGGGTGAGTGGCTGATGTCTGTTTGAAGGCTGGCCAAGCCCCCCAGCAGGGACCCTCATCCCATGAGGGTGTGGCCATCCTGGGTGAGGGGCTGATGGCTGTTTGCAGGCTGGCCACAGCCCCCAGTGACCCATGCAGCCAGCGAGGCTGGCTGGAAGCAAGTATCTGGGGTTTATTTATCTTCTGTAATTGAAACTTTGTTGCTGTGAGCAGAGGCCACAGCCACCAGGTCAGGCAGGAAGCTTGGATTCCTCCATTGCCAGGGCAACCAAGCCTCCTGCTTTCTCCAGCTCTGTGGCTTCCAGCCGCCATCTTGGTTGGGTCAATTTGCATGTAGTTGCTCTGATTGGCTGATGGGTATGGCTTGGGGTGTAGCAGAGTGACAATTTGCATGTTTCTCTTTTATTAGTGTAGATTATCTCAGTTGCATGTGATAATTATGTTCAAAATTTCAGCTTTGGTAATTGCTTTACTTTTTTTCTAATTTACTTTTCTTTTAATTATGTGAAATATTTACATGTTTCAACGTCTACATCCACCACCATCCTCATTTTCTTTTCTCTAGGAAAAGTGTTTCTCCTTTTAAAACAAAATCCAATACACCTTCCTCTAGAGCACTGCTTTTATCTGGTACTGCTACATCTTCAGTCTTTTCTTCAAAGGAATTCTCCCCCTTCAAAACTATACCCTGCTCTTTCTCTCTGCTTATGAAAGTTTTCCTATCAATTCCAACAACAACAACAACGAATGATGCTCACTTGACCCCTGAAACACTATGGGGTCCCTGACATGCTGTTTATTACACAATTCATCAAAACTGCTCAACAGAATCCACCCGCCTGCATGTCCGCACTTTCTGTGTCTTCATGCAACTGAAATGACTTCTAACAGGGCATTTCCTTTCAACAGAGCCTGGAGGTACAAAGTATGACGAGAGAAACTGTGTGAATGAAGTTACCAAAATGAATTGGATGGATGAAACAAAACTCCACACAAAACTCCCTATGTATTTTAGCACAGATCTATTTATTCCTGCCAACATATTGACATCTGCTTCAGATCCTTAACATAACAATGCACAGACACACACACACACACACACACACACAGCCTGGATCATAGGTCCATTGATGATTTTGAATCACCACCAAATACAGAAGCTGCTGTTGCAGAGTGCATTTTCTTCTTTTTTTAATTGACTGCTTTTTTGAATGAATATATCCAGATACATGTCTATAATGTTCATACAGCCTATGTTATACCAAAACACACATTATACTGTCTTTTTCTAAGAGCCTCAGAGTCATTTCTGGATTACATGGGCCAGCATTATGTCTGAGTTTTTTCATGGCTGCTTCTTCCTTATCTCAGGTATCCAAGACTCCTCATGGTTTTACTCCAGGGATTCAGAGAGGATCATGCCTGGGATTATCAACCAAGGAATGAATTTACCACATTGTACCTTCTAGACAGAGAATATAGATATATTTTAAACCACCAATTTATCTGTTCATGTGAATCAAGGATTGGGTACAGAAAACAACAAAGGTGCTCTGCATTCTATCAGAAATAGTGCCTACTTCTATTAGAAAGGTACCTGCTAAAAATCACTAGGGCTTCTAAATGGTAAGGGCCTGGACCACTTGCATATCCTGTCTAGACTCCAATTCAAAGAGCTGTGCCTCTGCCCTAACTAGTTTGTCTCAGCGGATAGAGCACCAGCCTGCAGACTGAAGGGTCCCAGGTTCAATTCTGGTCAAGGACATATGCCTAGGTTGAGGGCTCAGACTGTGTAGAAGGCAGTCGATCAATGATTCTCTCTCATCATTGATGTTTCTATCTCTCCCTCTTCCTTCCTCTCTGAAATCAATAAATATATTTTTTAAAAATAAATAAATAAACAGACAAACAGAGTAGTGCCTCTGTAAAAAAGATAAAAATAACAATCAAAGGACCCTTACCGCATTGTTAAAACCATGAATTCAAAGCCCCCCCACCCCAGTGTCTCTTTGCTCAGGATGTGACCCTTTCCATTGATCTGTGTTCAGTCATTAGAAGATCTTACTAAATTATGAATATGCTCCCTCAGAGGAAAAGTGAGATATTGTGATTTATAAAAAAGAGACAGCTTGTCATTCGGATGACCAAAATAATTTCTCATGTATGTTTGGTCTTTGTCCACAGTTCCTGGCTCATAGATTCCAAACCCTTGGAATTTTCTGAGCAATAAGAGCAATAGGAGCATCCTTCATAATAATAATTGGTCTCTTGTCCTCACTTCCTGAAATTGCTTCAGAGTCATAAAGGTGAAACAAATGTCTTGTTATTTATAGCAACACCCTTTTCACCATACTGGGTTTATGTTAAGTGCTTTTGAAAGCACCTCAGGATTGGGGCTGGTTGCCAGGGGAACCAACCATGCATAGACTGGAACATTGAGTACCCCCACACCCCTCACCATGATACCCTAGGAGAGGAGGGGGACTGGAGGTTGAATCAATGACCAATGTTCAATAATTTAA
This sequence comes from Murina feae, assembly GCA_004026665.1. Taxonomy (NCBI): domain Eukaryota; kingdom Metazoa; phylum Chordata; class Mammalia; order Chiroptera; family Vespertilionidae; genus Murina; species Murina feae. Next base: position 5,215 of record PVJC01035175.1, read on the forward strand.
TTAATCATGCCTCCATGATGAAGCCTCCATAAAAATCCAAAAGGATGTGGTTTGGAGAACTTCCAGGTTGGTGAACCAAAACATTTCCGTATGCTCTCATGTGGGGTCCCAGGCACCACAAGGACAGAGCTCCTTTGTTAAGGACCTTGTCTCATGCGTCTCTTCCTCTGGCTGTTGACTAATGTCCTTCGTACTAAACCAGCAGTCTAGTGAGTAAATAGGTTACCTGAGTTCTGTGAGCCATTCCAGACAATTAATAGAACCCGAGGAGGAGGCTGTGTGGGGACTTCTGATTTATAGCCAGTTGACCAGAAACACGGGTAACAACCTGGATTTGTGATTGGCATCAAACGTGGAGGACAGTCTTGTGGGACTGAGCCCTTAACCTCCGGTATTTCATGCCATTTCCAGGGAGAGTCTGAATTAAGCTGAATTGTAGGCTATCCTGCTGGTGTCAGAGAATTGCTTTTTGGTGTGGGAAACCACCCTTCATACACACACACACACACACACACACACACACATTGGAAATGTTTGGTTCTTAACCATTAGAGATTAAAATAATCTTATTATTAGTGATTAATATTTTATTATAAATGGGCAGGTAAATAGCATGGCCTCATTGACTGAAGTATGCAAGATGGCCAAGCTTTGACAAGAAGGAGAGAGACTAATGTGAATGTTTGGAGTTATGGTCACAGGAATAATCATAATAATGACCATAATATATACATTTACGGAATTATTTCTGTGCCAGATTTTGGTAAAAAGCAATTTAACATATCAACTTATTTCATCAAAAAACACTATGCATTAAATTTGATTATAATCCACAATGAAGCAAGAAGAATCAAGGTTCTATAGAAAGTAGAGGTGGATGGGGCAGACCCTGAGGAGCTCTGAGCAGCCAGTATATCACAGGAATCTGACATCTGGATGAAGGAAGGTGGAAAAGATGGATGTAGCTTCTCTCCTCAGCCAAAGTTAACTTTTACCATCCCAGGCCAGACTCTCAGCTAAAATAAGCCTTGACAATTTTTCTTGTTGAAAACTCATTTAAACTGAGGTCCAAAGAGGGGAGCTAATTTGTCACCAACAGCTGGGTCAGTGACAGAACCTGGACTAGAACAGAGCCGTAGTGACTTCCCGGGCCACTTCTAAATCCTGAACCCCTATACATACCCACTTTCCCAACTTTCCATGTGAATCTTCCTGTCATCCTGAATCTTACATAACTAAGATTTATACTTTCAATGGACCGTGTAGTATGGCAGGAAGACTGTGCTCTTTAAAGGTAAGCAGACTCACATGTGGATGCCACTCTGCACTTTGGACTATGCACTCTTGACATCCCTCTTCTCATCAGACCGGAACTGGTTTCACGGGACGATTGTGAGACCTCATCCAATGTATACAAATGTCTATATGACTAGCGTCTGATTAGAACTGAATTGATGTTTTATTACTTTTCCCTTCAAAACTTCAGTTGTTCAAATATATGAAATTTGGCCACATATCCTCCTGATAATTCCTAAAGAGAAAGGGGGACACTTTAAGCATGCTACTTATTCTCTCCTGATTTCTGCTTATTATCTTTGCATCTGGAAAGGCATATGTTTCTTTCATTACCTTTATCTTATTATCCAAGATTGTTCTTTGAAACATCTTGCTGTTCATCAGGAGAATTCCTTAATGCATGTTACATTAATTGATGTCAGGCATGCTGTCCTAGTTTTGATTTCTAAATCATTTCCTTGTTTTATTTTCCCAAAAGGAGGGGTTTGGGGGTGTTTCAAGAACAAGTATAGGAAGTATTCCTCCTCAATCTGATTATACTTGTCATAGAACAAAGTTCCATGAAAAGTTTGAGTTTGCCTGGGAAGATAAATCAGACTTAAGATACCAAACTAGCTTCTTTTCTGCAAAGCCCCTGGGATCTTAAGCAGCCCCTAACTCTATTCCAGGCACTCATGACAGGAGCACATCACAGCCTCATTTCTGACCCATTTCTAGTCACTTTATCCTGTTCCCCTCCTCCAAACTTTCAGTATGTTCATTCTTACATTCGGCAATATTTCCCCAACTATATTTAGCCATCCTTCCTTTTGCCCACAATTCATGGCCTGCCTTTGATAGAAGTTTGCACCAACTATTTTCGTGCCTTTACCTGAAACACTCCAAGTGAAACATAAAAAGGATGCTGAATTTATGAAAAATTCAAATTAAAGGAATGGAATTTATTGGAGATTTTTGCCCATTACACCTTGTTTCAAACCATCATTATTCGTTTATGCTCCTCTCTCTATATTTAGAATGCCTTTTCTTCCTATTTGTTTACTTAGCCAAGACTATTCATCATTAAAAATTCAGATAAAGTTTAACCCCTAACCTTTCATAACTCTACAGAATATATTAGGTGTCTCATTTTTGCATTTCAGTAACTTCTTGTACATATTTCTATTATAGGACACAACATAATTTACTGTGATTATAGTCTCCTACTTCTAACATAATCGTCACAATGCTTACACTAGACAGTGAACTCACTTAAGATAGATTATTGATCTTTTTCATATTGACATCACTCCTACTGCACTGCCTAGCACAAAGCAAATTCTCCCTATCAAAATTTGGCTTAATTTTAATAGAATCTCAATATAGAGAATTGAGACAGCCGGCAAGAGAAGATCCACAAACATTTCACATACAAACAAATTTCCAATTAATGCAGAAACCTTTATTCTTGATTAAAAAGTAGAATTTAGAAAATACTTTGACACATCTCATTTTCTTTACCTATAAAATAGGTTTAGTGATAAATACTTTATGCAAATGTTAAGGATATTAAATTAAATATATGAAAGGATTATATAGGACTCAGCACAGAGTAAGTGCTTGGTGCTAATCTAGCTAGATTTTCTCCAATAATTTTTATTAAAAACAGAAAAAAATATATGGGAAACACAGGTTGATATTTTTTAAATATATAAAAAATGTCCTATCCAATCCAGGAAATTCTTATGGAGATTCTCATCTAATGGAATGAATCCCTGAGATATACATGGCCTTGGAGCATGTCATACCAGCAGAAATCCTACCAGCTTGGATTAAAAGATTAAGGGGAAGGATGAAATAAAACAAGGTTGTTACACTCCCAAAATTCTACAGGCATGAAACAGGGTGATAAAACTAATCACCTACAAACAGTTGCTACACTTTATAGAGAGGGAAAAATTACTTGGAGGACAGAGAGCAAAACCACAAAGTTCAGAGAGTAAAACTGCGAGCCAAGAGTTATGGGTAATTTATAATAACATCAACAAGAACCTAATACCATATCAATAGCTGAAATTATTTTATCCATTTACTAGAGGCCCTGTGCACAAAATTTGTGCATGAGAGTGGGAGGGGGGTCCATCAGCCCACCCTGCACTCTCTCGCAATCCAGGACCCCTCAAGGGATGTCTGACTTCCAGTTTAGGGATCAGACCTAAACCAGCAGTCAGACATCCCTGTCACAATCCAGGACTGCTGGCTCCTAACCACTCTGCATGCCTTCCCTATCACCCTTAACTGCTTGCCTGCCTTCCTGATTGCCCCTAAGCACCCCTGCCTCGGCCCCTGCCGCCGCAGCTTCATCCGGAAGGATGTCCAGGTTGCTGTTGGGAAGGTTGTTCAGCTGTCCAGTCTAATTAACATATTATGCTTTTATTATTATAGATTTGTTCAGTTGTTAAATTCTTCCTTTTAGAAAGTAAGTTCCATGAGAATCAAAGACCTTGCTTATATTGCTCACCACTATATCTGCAGCATCTAGAACAATGTTCAATATATTGCATATATGCAATAAATATTTGTCAAATAGACAAATTACTGTATAAATGAGTGTAATATATATTAATAGTACAACAATGGACAAAGATAAATAGGCTAAAAGTTCCATGCAATTCCCAGACCTAAATGTAAGCACTTCTGTTCATCAAAGAGTATAGCAAAATGTACCATGAACATAAAAATATATCTAAAATCATTATAATTAACTTATGAGAAGTCATATGCATATGTTAATATTTAACCATTATAATGGATAAATGTATTGTGTTACACCTCACAATGAACTTGCGTGTCACACACCAGATTTTAGTGATATTTGGGATAATGTCAAAAGTCATGGGCTTTTTAAAATCATTAATGGTATTTGAAATAGCTCTGGGTTTGCTAAAAAGTTCTGAAATCATTTACTGTTGAGCTGCTATTTTTGTTGCAGATTTTATCCTAGGAAAGTTTAAAGAATGGTGTGTGCGATTGTAAGGGACCCAGAAATAATCTGGATGTCAGATCATTTCAAAACTATGCATATTACCACCCAAATGAAATTAAAATGGGGTCTTCCACATCCAATTTTTTTTATTTTTTATTCTGGTAGCTCCATCTGTGGGCCATTGCTGATATCTGCTTGTGTAGTTTTCTGCATTGAAATCACACCAGCTAATTGCCAAAATAACCCCCAAGAATCATGAATATAAAGGATTTCATAAATTTTATTAATATAAATGGACTCAAAGTGCTCCTGAGACAAGAGTGAAGTCTCAAATGGCATGTTCACCTTTTGAGAAAATTATTTGATTGTGAAAAGTAATCTAACTGAGTATCTTTCAATTCACTTATAGCATACATAGGAGAATTTCCTAATTGTATAAAGAAAAGCTGAATTTCAAGAAGGAGCTGACTTTGATTTCAGATTGTATTTTGGATCACTCAGTTTTCTTCAAAAGAAACAGAAATAAACATGGGTAGACATTCAGAAATGTCATTTACTAGTCTTTTTAGGTATATCATTACTAATTCTAGTGGTTCCTGTTTCTATTCTCTAAAAAGTTCTCACTGAGTACCTATCAGGTGTCCTACATTTAGCAGTACCTGGTTAAAACCCAACAATACAAGATGTTTTTTATCCTCTATCTCTCAATGGTATCTCTACAGTCAGCAACAAATCCTCTCTAAAAAGCCAGGATTGGAAGAGAAAAGGAATCATTCTCAATCACATCTCTGATTTACAAGCAAGACTGTGCTGGATCCTGTATTACTTATCCATGGCTATGTGACAAATTACCCCAAAATTCAGTACCTCAAAACAATAAACACTTGTTGTCTTACTGTCTTTGTGGCTCAGAAACTCAGGTGTTACTTAAATCAGTGGCTCTGCCTCAGGATCTCTTATAAGGCTACAGTCAAGTAGGTTCCCATGGTTCCAATCACCCCAAAACATATTGGTAGGTATAAGGTCCTCAGTGGCTGTTGACAGGAGACATCAATTCCATGTTATAATACTCTCTCAATTAGGCAGCTCATAATACAGAAGCTGGTTTCCCTCAAAGTTAACATACAAGAAAACAAGAGAAGGCACCCAAGATGGAAACCATAGTCTTTTTGTAACCTAATATCTGAGGGGGCATCCAATCATTTTGTAGTATTCTAGTTGTCAGAAGCAAGTCACTAGTTCTAGTGACACTCAAAGAGGAATACATAAGGCATAAATGATAGGAAGCAGGAATCATTGGACAGCACCATGAAGGCTGCCTACCACAGCTCTCTACTCAGAGATTTGAAATTCTCATATTGTGATAGTTAATTTTTTCACTGTCAATGTGACTAGGATACAGTGACCAGTTGTTTGCTCAAACTCACGTCTAGATGTTGCTGTAAATGTACTTTTTCAATATGGTTAACATTTATAATCAATCAGTTGAATTTAAGTGTAGCAGATTACCTTCCATAATATGGGCGACCTTGTCCAATCTGCTGAAGGTCCTAAGAGCGCAGATTAAGGTTTCTCAAGAAAGAAGGAATTCTGCTCTCAGATTGCAGCACAGAAACCCTGTCTGAATTTCCAGCCTTCAGGCTCAAGACTGCGACATTAACTCGCACCTGAATCTTCAGCCTATAGGCTTGCCATACAGATTTCAATTACAATTCTCACAATCATGTGAGCCAATTTGTTAAAAATCTCTCTCTCCTTCTCCTTCCCTCCCTCTGCTTTCACTCACACACAAACTCACACACACACACACACACACACACAGATTTACATGCTATTGGAACTACTTCTCTGGAGGGCCCTGCATTATACTAGTATACATAATGAAAATAATAATACTTCATCCAGTTACCACTAAGGATTATTGTGAGGCTAAAATATATTAGCATATTAAAGAACATTGATTTTGGAGTTAGTCAGGAAAAAGTTATATTCAAAACTCAGCTTTCTCCCTCACATAAAATTTTTCATTCTTTAACAAACAATTTTATCTTCCTGAATTTGTATAATCACCTAAAATAAAGATAATGGTACTACACAGTAGAATCCAAATGAAACCATACAAGAAAAAAAATGGATTTAATATGAGTCATTTGATTAAAGTTAGTTATATTTTATGTTGTGAAATATAAACCACATATTTTTAATATAATTGTTTCTACTCCTATCATAGTTTGCCATATTCCAGTAATAAAGACTCCACGTGGATAAAATAAGTCAGTACTAGTTCTCTTTTTATTATGTATATAATGTGTTTCCTAATCAACAAAAATTAATAGCAAATAGGGCCATTTACAGGTGGGAGGGATAAATTGCAGCTAAAAATCAGTCAATTAATCTGATCATTTTCCTTGAAATCAATGTTTTCTTAAATTTGTTAGTATGTGAATTATTGTAGCAGAGTTTTCAAAGTTGCTTGATAGATTTCACTGCATTTTGGGCCATGTGTGGGTTTGCCATCATACATTTTATATGTAAGTATTGACAATATTTCTTTGGGGGCATTTTGGCAGTGCTATGTTTCTTCTCAGGTTAAAAGAGTATTTGTTCATCTTTTCTCAGCTTAGACAGTGCATCTGCTTATAAATCATAACATGGGGTGATAAAAACCATAGAATGGACAGAGAATGGGATTGTGAAAAACTTTTAGTCTACTGGACAGGGGTAAACATCCCACCTAAGGAATATATTTATGATCCTGCCTTTATGAGAAGAGGCTCCAAGTCTTCTGTTTGGTAACTCTGTTGTCCAATATATATGATTTACTAAAAATGGTCCACAGCATTTCTGTTGGCAGGCACATGTAAAAGACAATGCAACATTACATGGTGTGCTGAACAAAAGAATGAAGTCTCGAAATGCAAACTAGATATATCTATTAACAAGAGGTTATTTTAGAATGATTTCAAAAACATGCTCCTAACTAATAGCTGCATTTTTAAGAACTAAAAACAAAAAAATATGAAATTAGGATTTTCCAATCCTATTATGCCTCTCATGACATCATTTTTTAGCAATTAGTTGTTTCCACAGTAGCTTAAGATAAAAGATCTTCCATCACTGGGGTTTTCCCCACCTTCTTACACAAAGCCCCCTAGATCTGGTCATCCAAGGATATGAGAAATAAATGTCGATATTCGAAGGCACAGTGTTCATGAAAAACCATCATGAACTTTATTGCATTATTGATAAGAAGGTTCGAATGGGATTTATAACCAGACCCCAAATGTCCCTGCACTCTTTTGGGGATGTAGTGCCTGTGTAGCTAGCATGCATTCCAGGTGTCTCCCATTGCAAGTAACCTTGTCAGGCCTCGATGGCTCCCAAAATATATAGAACCTTAAAAACTCAGCAATAAATAAGTAATCCATTTTAAAATGAACAAATTACCTGAGTAGACACCTCAATAAAGAAGCTATGTAGATGAAAAATCAGCACTTGAAAACATTGTCAATGGGGAAATGCAAATTAAAACAATGATTAGATACTACTATGCTAAAGTTTTTGTTTTTTCAAACTTACAATATCAATTGCTGGTGAGCATGCAGAGCAGTTAGATCTCTTGCTCATGTTCATGGTGGGTGGGAATTCAAAGTAGTTCAGCCACTTTGGAAGACATTTTTCTAGTTCCTTACAAAACTAAATCTAGCCTCACCCTATGATCCAGCCATCATGCTCTGAGGTATTCATCCAATTGATTTGAAAACTATGGCCACACAAAATCTAGCATGCAAATCTTTTTACCTGGTTTATCTACTAGTATAATAGGCAAAAATTGAAGCAACCCAGATGTCTGTTAATAGATGAAAGAATGATCAAACTCTAGTACATCTATGCAATTGAATTTTATTCACCAACAAAAGAAATAAGCTACCAAGCCACAAAATACATGGAGGATATTTAAGTACATATTGCTAAGTGAAAGAAACCAGTATAAAAAAGCCACACACTGGATTATCTGATTTGTATGGCAATAGAGAAAAGACAAACTCTAAAGATGCCAAAAAGATCAGTGATTGCCAGGTATTCTGGAAGAGGGGAAGATGGGAGAAACTGGAGAAGCACGGTGAATTTTAACAGTGGTGAACATATTCTGTATGAATCTATAATATAGGATACATATTATACTATATACTATATGCATTTATGCATTTATATTTATTGAACATTACAGGACAAAGAATAAACCTTAGTTTATGCAAATTAAAAATTATTTAGCAAGTCAGGGGAATCCCAAGATGAAATAAAAAACTGTGATAAAACAGCCTTGTTCTATGTATGAATTAACATTTCTGAAGGGGTTAGGGAGAAAAGGTTCTGACTTAAGTGCTTTGGAAATTAATGGAGTCTGTGACTACAGTAAAATAAACTGAACATAAGAATTGTACTGCAGATAATAAAGTATTTCCACAGAACTATGGATCAAAAATTCTAATACCACTACACATGAATACTGAATTGAATAATCCAGTAATTGGATAGTAAATGGCAGTCACCAGGTTCCTTACTGTTTGAGTGGAAATCCTACATAACAAAAGGCTAATATGCAAATCAACCTAACAGAGGAAGAACTGGTCACTATGTTGTGCATTGACCACCAGTGAGCAGATGCTCAATGCAGGAGCTGCCCCCTGGTGGTCAGTGTGTTCCCACAGGGGGAGCACTGCTCAGCCAGAAGCCCTAAGCTGGGCTCATGGCTGGCAAGCACTAAGGATGTCTGACTGACATGGGGAGTGGGCCTAAGTCGTCAGTTGGACATCCCCCGAGGGCTCCCAGACTGCAAGGAGGTGCAGGCTGGGCTGAGGGATCACCCTCTCCCCAGTGCATGAATGTCATGCACCGGGCCCCTAGTTTATACATAAGTAAAAAGAGAGGCTAGATAATCCACATGGTAATATATCAGAACTGGAGACATGAGTACAAACTCATGCTTAAGTTTATATGAATACACATGATTCTGTATGTAAATAATTTATTAGATGCATATACATATATGTATGTGTAATTGGACTCACATACATTTCCTTGCTGTGTCACCTAAGAGAGCTAGAAGCAAGCACACCCACTCCCATGGCTTAGTTTTATACTTCTATTCTCCAATAAAACAAATTGCTCATTCTATAACTGGAGCAGAAAACACACAAGATAAACCTAGAGCATCTTGTAGTGGCAGGGAGTTAGTAAATGCTAAAAAAAAGATGTTTCCACGAATATAGGGTATGTCAAAGGAACACAGGAATCAACTGAAAGAGCTGCCTAATCTAATCATGAAAAAAAATCAGACAAATTTCAATTGGTGGATAATCTACAAAATGGAAGTACACCTCAAAACCACAATGTCATCAAAAAGCAAGGAAAGTTTAAGAAACTGTCACAGTCAAGAGAGGAGAAAATGTAGCATGGTATCCTGGTGAGGACCTAGGATTGTAAAAAGGACATTAGGTAAAAAACAAGGAAATCTGAATAAAGTATAAACTTTTTATTTAGTAATACTATGTCAATATTGGTTTATCAATTATAACTAAGGTACCATTATAATGTAAGGTATCTACACTAATAAAAGAGAAACATGCAAATTAACCATCACTCCATCACTCTGCTACACCCACCAGCCACACCTACCAGCCAATCAGGAGTGAGTATGCAAATTAACCCAATTAAGATGGCAGCAGTTATGGAGATGGAGGGAGCAGGAGGCTTGGGTTGCCCCAGCGATGGAGGAAGCCAAGCTTCCTGCCTGCTCTGGCCAGCCCTGGGCTCCGCTCAAGGCTACAAAGTTTCAATTATAGAAGATAAATAAATCCCAGATACCTGCTTCCAGTCAGGGGCACTGAAAAAAAGAAAGAAAGAAAAAAGGAGAAGCTGAGAGTTTGGGTCACCGGAGGCATGACCAGCCTGCAAACGGCCATCAGCCCCTCACCCAAGCTGACCACACCCACATGGGGTGAGGGACCCCACTTGGGGGCTTGGCCAGCCTGCAAACAGCCATCACTCCCTCACCCAGGCTAGCCAGGCACCCCAGCAGGACCCCTACCCTGATCCGGGACACCCGTCAGGGCAAACCAGCTGGCCCCAACCTGTGCACCAGGCCTCTATCCTACATAATCTAATATAATAAAAGAGAAACATGCAAATTGACCGTTACCACCAGCCAATCAGAGTGACTGTATGCAAATTAACCCAGCCAACAGCCATGGAGCTAGAGCAAACCAAAGGCTTCTGTTGCAACTGCCTGCCTAGGCTGGCTGAGCCTCTGCTCACGGCCATGCCCACCAGCCAATCAGAGCGGCTGTATGCAAATTAACCCAGCCAAGAGGGAGGCTGGCAGGGCGGCTCTGCACTGGGAGCCTCCACGGCCAGCCAGCATAGCTGTGCCAGGTGTATCAGCTCAGTGGGAGGGGGGGTCTGGCCTGGGGCCTCCTTGGCGTCCAGGAGCAGCTGTCCTGGGTCTGCTGCCTAGCTCCGCCCCCGGGAACCTCCGAGGAGTATCCAGGAGCACCTGTCCTGGGTCCACTGCCTGGCTCCACCCCTTGGGGGCCTCCCCAGGGCATGCAGGAGCATGGGGCCTCTGCAGGGTGTGCAGGAGCAGCCGTCCTGGGTCTGCTGCCTGGCCTTGCCCCCAGGGGACTTCTGCGGGACATCCAGGAACGCCTGTCCTGGGTCCACTGCCTGGCTCTGCCCTGGGGGCCTCCTCAGGGTGTCCAGGAACACCCGTCCAGGGTCTGCTACCTTCATCCGCCCCCCAGGGGCCTCCACAGGGCGTGCGGGAGCGTCTGCTGCACAGTGCGGAGAATCCGAAGCCAGTTCACGGCCCAGCTCCACCCCGGGTGTGTTTGCTCAGCAGCAGGGCCCCACTGAGGGATTCTGTACCAGCGTCCGCCCCTGGCTTGCCACCCAACTCTGTGCCAGGTGTGTCCCCTCAGCAGTGGGGGCCCACCAGGCGTGTGCAATCATGGGCCCTCTGGTGGGAAACGTCCAGGCCTGCACTCACCAGCCTTCCCACCCCCCAGTGCACGAACCCTGAAGGGGCTGTGGGCAGCCTGAAAATGGCTCTCAGCCCCTCACCCAGGCTGGCCAGGCATGCCAGCAGGTGGACATCCCCCCTGAGGTGACCCAGACTGCAAGAGGGCACAGGCCAGGCTGAGGGACCCCCACCCCCCGAGTGCACAAATTTTTGTGCACCGGGCCCCTAGTAAAAGGATAATATGCAAATTGACCCTAATAGCAAAACAACTGGGAATGACTGGTCAATATGACACACACTGACCACCAGGGGACCAATGCAGGAGCTGCCCCCTGGTGGTCAGTGCGTTCCCACAGGGGGAGCTCTGCTCGGCCACAAGACAACTAACTGCTGCCAGCACAGCAGTGGTGGCGGGAGCCTCTCCTGCCTCCTCAGCAGCACTAAGGATGTCTGACTGCACCGTAGGCCTGTTTTCTGCTGGCAAGTGGACATCTCCCTGAGGGCTCCCGGGCTGCCAGAGGGATGTCTGGCTGCTTACGCCCGATCCTCCAGAGAGCCAGCAGGTCAGCATCCCCCAAGGGGTTCCAGACTGCGAGAGGGCACAGGCCAGGCTGAGGGACCCCTCCTCCCGAGAGCACAAATTCACTCTAGTGAATAATAAAGAGGAGACTGGTTGTGGATTATTAGTAGGAATTTTTCTGTACTATAGTCACAATTTTTCTATAAATAAATACAAAATTAAATGTTAAAAGGTAAATAAACCATTAATACTATATTATTTTCTAAAATTTTGAATCTTTGCCTTTTTCTGACCTATGATATAACCAAACCTGTAAACTCCTATTTTAGACCTTACAAGCATTACCCACTTTAATATTCATTATAATTCTCTGGTATATCTAAAATAGCTATTGTTGTTATTCTCAATTTATAACCTGGAAAAGTAAAGTCATGAGATATTATGTGCTTTTCTTAGAGAATTTAGCCAGCAGTCATAAAGATAAATTTCTGACTCTCTATTCAATCCTCTTTAATTACACCACTGTGTTACACACTTAGCTTCACAACAAATTATCAACGTATTTCTACATGTATCACCAGTAGCTTACACAGGGTCTGAATAATAATAGAATCAATAAAGAAGATGTTGGGGTTACAGAAATTCATAACTGGAAGAAGATTCAGAGATAATCTTTCCAGATCAAGCCTTTTCATTTTGAGATAAAAAATAAATAAAACTCAGAAAACTAATTGCCCCGAGCTCATTGCATAACTAATATCTGAACCAGAGAAGCATCAGTTGGTTGCCTCCCATACATCATGCATACCCCAGATGAGATCAAACCAGCAATGTAGGTATGTGCCCTGATCAGGAATTGAACCTGCAACCTTTTGGTGTACAGGGCAACACTGCAACCAACTGAGCCACCTGTCTGGGCAATTCTGATCCTAGGTCTTTGTTTCTTCCTTTAGCAACATTCTACTTAATATACCACAGTACTGGAAAATAACTCCTTTATCTACGCCAGACGACTTATAAAGCAAATTGCCATAAAAAAATTATAATGTTCTCAAAAGTTCAAGAAAACCTCTAAGCAGATGTTCCCTAAAGATCAAGAAAATAAAAAATGAATATATACCAAGAAAGAACAGCTGTAGACAAATACTCAAGGGCATTAGGTTGAGCCATATAACGTTGCTTATTTTAAAACTTTTGTTCTGCAATAATGGCAGTTTCATGTGGTTTAACTGAAGAGATCCTGGCAATTGTTTTAACATAGGATCATGTAGTAAAACCTGCCTATCATATTGGTCTGCATATTAAAATGAATCCAATTGCATGAACCTTTATGTATGTATTAAAAACAGCATTTAGCCCTGGCTGGTGTGGCTCA